>JAVSCE010005171.1:0-63720 GCA_032199065.1 Smutsia gigantea | reverse complement strand
AATACTTCCAAACTCATTCTATGAAGCCAGCATCACTCTAATACCAAAACCGGGCAAAGACCTCACCAAAAGAAAATTACAGACCAATATCCCTGATGAACGTAGATGCAAAAATACTCAACAAAATATTAGCAAACCGAATTCAAAAATACATCAAGAGGATCATACACCATGATCAAGTGGGATTCATCCCAGGGATGCAAGGATGGTACAACATTCGAAAATCCATCAACATCATCCACCACATCAACAAAAAGAACAAAACCACATGATCATCTCCATAGATGCTGAAAAAGCATTTGACAAAATTCAGCATCCATTCATGATTAAAACTCTCAACAAAATGGGTATAGAGGGCAAGTACCTCAACATCATAAGGCTATATATGACAAACCCACAGCTAACATCATACTTAACGGCGAGACGCTGAAAGCTTTTCATCTAAGATCGGGAATAAGACAAGGATGCCCACTCTCTCCACTGTTATTCAACATAGTACTGGAGGTCCTAGCCACAGCAATCAGACAAAACAAAGACATACAAGGCATCCAGATTGGTAAAGAAGAAGTCAAATTGTCACTATTTGCAGATGACATGATACTGTACATAAAAAACCCTAAAGACTCCATTCCAAAACTACTAGAACTAATATCTGAATTCAGCAAAGTTGCAGGATACAAAATTAACACACAGAAATCTGTTGCTTTCCTATACACTAATGAGGAACTAACAGAAAGAGAAATCAGAAAAACAATTCCATTCACAATTGCATCAAAAAGAATAAAATACCTAGGAATAAACCTAACGAAGGAAGTGAAAGACCTGTACTCTGAAAACTACAAGACACTCCTAAGAGAAATTAAAGAGGACACTAACAAATGGAAATGCATCCCATGCTCTTGGCTAGGAAGAATAAATATTGTCAAAATGGCTATACTACCTAAAGCAATCTACAGATTCAATGCAATCCCTATCAAACTACCAACAGCTTTCTTCAATGAACTGGAACAAATAATTCTAAAATTCATATGGAACCACAAAAGACCCCGAATAGCCAAAGCAATCCTGAGAAGGAGGAATAAAACAGGGGGAATTACCCTCCCTGACTTCAAGCTCTACTACAAAGCCACAGTAATCAAGACAATTTGGTATTGGCACAAAAACAGACCCACAGACCAGTGGAACAGAATAGAAAATCCAAACATTAACCCAAACATATACAGTCAATTAATATTTGATAAAGGAGCCTTGGATATACAATGGGGAGATGACAGCCTCTTCAGCAGCTGGTGTTGGAAAAACTGGACAGCTACATGTAAGAGAATGAAACTGGACTACTGTCTAGCCCCATACACAAAGGTAAACTCAAGGTGGATCAAAGACCTGAATGTAAGTCATGAAACCATAAAACTCTTAGAAAAAAACATAGGCAAAAATCTCTTGGACATAAACATGAGCAACTTCTTCATGAACATATCTCCCCGGGCAAGGGAAACAAAAGCAAAAATGAACAAGTGGGACTATATCAAGCTGAAAAGCTTCTGTACAGCAAAGGACACCATCAGTAGAACAAAAAGACATCCTACAGTATGGGAGAATATATTCATAAAAAACGTATCTGATAAAGGGTTGACATCCAAAATATATAAAGAACTCATGCACCTTAACAAACAGAAAGCAAATAATCCAATTAAGAAATGGGCAGAGGACATGAATAGACACTTCTCCAAAGAAGAAATTCAGATGGCCAACAGGCACATGAAAAGATGCTCCACATCGCTAATCATCAGAGAAATGCAGATTAAAACCACAATGAGATATCACCTCACACCAGTGAGGATGGCCAACATCCAAAACACAAACAACAACAAATGTTGGCGAGGATGTGGAGAAAAGGGAACCCTCCTACACTGCTGGTGGGAATGCAAATTAGTTCAACCATTGTGGAAAGCAGTATGGAGGTTCCTCAAAAAACTCAAAATAGAAATACCATTTGACCCAGGAATTCCACTCCTAGGAATTTACCCTAAGAATGCAGCAGCCCAATTTGAAAAGGACAGATGCACCCCTATGTTTATTGCAGCACTATTTACAATAGCCAAGAAATGGAAGCAACCTAAGTGTCCATCAGTAGATGAATGGATAAAGAAGATGTGGTACATATACACAATGGAATATTATTCAGCCATAAGAAGAAAACAAATCCTACCATTTGCAACAACATGGATGGAGCTAGAGGGTATTATGCTCAGTGAAATAAGCCAAGCCGAAAAGACAAGTATCAAATGATTTCACTCATATGTGGAGTATAAGAACAAAGAAAAAAACTGAAGGAACAAAACAGCAGCAGACTCACAGAACCCAATAACGGACTAATAGTTACCAAAGGGAAAGGGACTGGGGAAAATGGGCGGGAAGGGAGGGATAAGAGGGAAAAAGGGGCATTACGATTAGCAGATGTAATGTTGGGGGGGCACGGGGAGGGCAGTACAACTCAGAGAAGACAAGTAGTGATTCTATAGCATCTCACTACGCTGATGGACAGTGACTGTAATGGGGTTGGTGGGGGGGACCTGATGAAGGGGTAGTTTAATAATCGTAATATTGCACATGTAATTGTAAATTAATGATAATAAAATAAATTATATTTAAAAAAAAAAGAACTTAAGTCCAAACCTGTTAACAACTGGATTCGGACTTCCAGCCCTGAAATAAGTGACATCAGTTGTATCTGATCCAAACTTTCCAAGTTGGCTAAAAGACCAAGATGGCAGCTGCTAATGCCAACACTAAGACATCCTTCTCAGAAAGTGAAATGCTGAGGTATTCCTCTCTGCCAGCTACAGATTCTGTTTCCTCTGGTTCATGGGTGTCTATCATGTCTCTCTTGACATAAGATATGCCAATTATATTGTTGGTCCTTACCCCATGAGACTAGACTATTTGTCCCAACTTGTAACTCATCTAGCGAGTCACAGGAAAGCACAAATGATCTTCAGGGTATGAGGTAACATGTTTGCAGAAGCTTAGAGAAAAGAGAACTAGGAAATGGAACCTCTACATGACACTACAATCACTATATACCACATGAAGTGCTGGTGGTAATCCCATGCTGTTTTCCATGTGACAGACCAGATGGCAAATTAGTTAGAGAAGTTTTAACCGGATTATTCTCAAAGTGTGGATAAGATCCCACTATAGACAAAAGATCCAAATGACCAATCCTTTCTTGCTCTTGACACCTGCAAGGCAGTGAAACCTCACAAACCCTCAAAACAATCAAATCAAGAGAGGCTGACACCTGTCCTCAAGGGATCTTTCCAGATGCCACGGGTATTGGCTGAAATCATACCCTGTTTCACAAAGCACTATTCCCAACCCCTGGGATTTGTTTGGGAAGATTTTTTACTAGTTGTTCACTTACTCCCCAAAGGGATTCCTAAATACACTGCATCAGTTACAACCTCTCTGAAAATTTCCAATAGTTTCTAACACATATTGTTCCTTGCCACTTCCCAGTGTGTTTTCAACAGCTGCAAGCATCTTCTCAACTCCTCCTCATCCACGCAGGGGTCTTACCGGGATCTCCCACCAAAGCAGTTTGTGCTGGGGGCCTGGTGCCGGCTCTCTGAAGTGACAGATGTCCCACTGGATTCTCTCGAAGGTGGCTGTGATCCTAGAAAGGAATGCATCACAAGAAGAGACAGACACGTTGAGAAGCTCAACACTTGTTTGAGATGTAGCTATAGCAACGAGCTCTCTCCATGTACTGGCTACTCCCATGGTGGGACAGGATGGTCTAGCAAGCTGTAGCCACCAGCATGAGAAGGACAGGGCGAGCAGCCGACATCTGATGGAAGCCACCCAACAATGGGACTCAAACCTGCAAACAGCTCTTCTTCTCCGAGACATTCAGGAATGTCTAAGGCCCTGATGGGCATGTTGCCTTATACACTAAATGACCTTCGATGACCGCCATGCACGTGAGAGAGAAGAGATGCTGACAGTGTAACACAGTGACACGGCATTGAGCCATTTCTCCCTATCACAACCAGAGCTTTAAAGAGCCAAATCAGATTCCATTTTGATCAAATCATGACACTCTTTGGCTAAAAACCCTTTAACAGCTTTCTGCTTCTTAGGATGAGGTTCAAAATCCTTATCAAGGCTTTCGAGGCCGTGTGATCTGAGCCAACCTGCCTCTGGAGCCTCCCCTCCTACCACTCCCCTTCTCGCTCCCCATGATCCAGCCACCCTGGCCTCCTGCTCCCACCTCAGAGCCTGCACTGGGAATCCTCCACCTCTTACTCAGGCGGCCCTTGACCCCACAGCCCCACCTTGGCCTCCCTAAACCCCTCATATTCCAGCAGGTCTCAGCCTTCTCAGGGAAATGTTCCCTGGCCCCCCAGTTTAAGCGAATTCTCCCTGAAGTACAAGGATCTCACAGCACCCAGCACTTTTCATTCAGAGCTTTCATCACAATTACAGTTACATAACTGTGCATTTACTTGTTTGATGCCTGACACTCCCTGCCCCCATCAAGTAAATGGTAAGCTCCTCAGAGGAGAGACCCTGTGAATCTTGCCCCTGCCATCTGGCTAGCACTGATCCAAGGTCTGGTACATACCAGGAGCTCAATTATGGATACATGTGCTTAATGAGCAAATGATACATGCACAAAAGTACCCTGAGCACCACTTAGTCCAGCTGAGGGAGGATTCTCAAGTCAAGGCCCCCCCATCCCTGCGATTCCATCTGACTGCCCTTGAATTAGAATTCAAATTTCACCCCCTTGAAGCTACAGAAAGCCAGCTTGAGGTCTGGAAAGTGCCATAGTTACACCACATTTAATGAGAAAAATTATGGAGAAACCCAACCCATTTCAGACCTCAGACTTCATGAAATAATTTCCTGCTAGATCCAAAGGTGACGAATTTCAGACTAGATCAAAAGAAAAAAATTGCCCACACTCAAGGTCAAAGCAGGAGACGCTCTCCAATTTCCCTGCTTCCATCAGTATATTGCTAGTGTGACCCTCTAAGACACACAGTCTCCTTTCCCAACCAGTCCCATCTCAAAAGATTCCCTCAACCTCCCCAGGAAGTTTAACTGTATTGGGAAAAACAAAAACTGGGCCCAAGTAACATTTCATAGACATTTTATTTACCAAAGTCCATGTGGAATGAAAAGACATTTTTCTCTGCTCTCAAACCAAGCAACAACACACTTGCAAAGACTTCACATTTATTTTGGTCCTTTATCAGAAGGTGGTCCCTGAAAAAACCATGCCATGCTTTTGATCATACTAAGGATGCTAAGAAGAATCAGGGCTGGTTATAGGCCACGGCTGGCTGACTGTTATCCAAAGGCAGGCACCTAGCAGAGAACCAAGCTCTGGGCACCCCTGCCTGCCCTCCGCAGCCCCTCCCTGGCCATGCACAGCCCTGGGGAACAGGGCGGCACTCACCGTCTGTCACAGCACTGCCATTAGGCACGCTTCCCAGATCAACAGTCGGCCCGTCCAGGAAAATTGTCAGCTCACCAACCGAGACAACACTGCCTTTGTTCTCCGTCTGCAGGTTCAGGGTCAGCTGCGTGTTCTCCACTGTTGGACACAAAAGGCAACAGGGACAGACTAAGGCAAATGCACCCCAAGTTAAGATTCTCCAAGTTATCAGCTTTCATTTAACCTACTCTGGCATCCCTGGCAACATCTTCAAATTTGTCTTGTGACACAGAAAGAAGAAGAAATGGAATATGTCTCCTTGTCATCCCTGTTGTAGTAGGCTGGTGGGCAGGGCTGTACTTTTCTCTAAACATTTTGTATCATTAGGTTAGCTACATAATTTCTATGTTATGATTTGTTTGCTTGTACTGGCCAGACCATAAAAAAAGAGTGGAGATACTGTTGGCATACAAAGGAAGTAATCCTCAGCAGCACCCCCTACCCACAGAGGGAACCAAGAACAGTGGCAAAAAGAAGAGAAAACAGGCCAGGAGACCCTGAGGAAATGTCATCAGGAGTCACCTCCAGGTGAAGGATTATAGGGGCCTATTCTTTTTACTTGAGTTAAAAAGTATTGTTGTTTTTCATTCCTGAAAATGTTCCACTTTGAAATAAGGAAAACATTTTTAAACAACGTAAGTTCAATACAGGTAAGTCAGCCCCCAGTCACACAGCCCTGGGCACCTCCGGAAAGGAGAGACCAGTCAATAACTGGCTCTGTGGCTGAGGTAAGAAGGCAGCTCAGAGTCACCCAGTCCCCTAGAACACTAGGCAGATTCAGCCCTGTGGGCAAACAGAAAGAGTCGGCAAACCATGCCCCAAACCCTCCCCCGCCACCCTGCTCCCACCAACCCCCACCAGCAGGCGTGGCCACACCAGATGGCTTCCATCCAGTTACTGCTCAGGAGCTATAACCTCCAGCTCAGGGCTGTTCAATAATTACCAAGAGAGAGCAGCGTTTATGAGGATTTTCAAAGGGTACAAAGTCCTTCCATGCCTCCCCACATCTTACAAAGCCAGACCAGGCCAGAAAGTGCCACATGTTCCAACCTCCCTCCCTACCCACCACCCATCAAACTGCCACTTTATTTTATCTCTTAGTTGCCACTGTATTATTACAAGCTATCTCACTGGTTTTCTAGAACAAGGCATGGTATGTATAAACAAGTACCTCTGTGAGCACTTCCTAGAAACAACCACCCCCACTAAAAAAGCCTGTCCCAAATCTCTCTAAGAAATAGACACAGCCCTTTAAGAACTTAGCAAACACAGTCTAGATCAATTCAAGGATCTATTATCATAAGATTGAAACCAGGTACCCTTCAGGTTCTCAAGTTCTCCTAAGCATTTCTATTTTCCCTTAACCACTCTTCCCTGGAATGGATCTTTCCAAGTCCTTTTAAGTCTGTTGCTATTTTTAGTCAGTTTCACTGAAGGGGTTTGGTAAATTCCAAATATTTCTACAAAATAACATTGTCATTTGAAAACTAGCTCCTCCAAAAGTCCAGGAGTCCAGGAAAGAACTGAGGCCCTTCAACAACAGCACCACATCCCAGCCATGGGAATGGGCCACCTAGGAAATGGAGCCTCCAGCCTCAATCTAGCCTTCAGATGATTGCCGTCCAGCCAATGTTTTGACTGCAATCTCATGAGTGATCCCAGCTAAGCCATTCCCAAATCCCGATCCTCTGAAACTATGAGATAATAAACATTGATTCTTTAAAAAAAAAAAAAAGAGTATCTCCCTACTCTACTATGCTGAGATCCAATGCCTAAGCCCCTAGCAGAGAGCACAGCACAGAGGTTGATGATGGGTGCCAGCCAGGCAGATGGAGATCAACTCTCAGTTTTACTACCTAGCTGCTGTGCAGCATTATGCAAATTCCTCAACATGAGTATCGGACCCCTTGCTGTAACACAGGAGCAGTAAGAGCACATTTTTCACAGGACGCTTATAAAGAATTAAACATCACCCAAGAAGCTCCTAATAAACTGCCATTATTGGCATTAGTAGCACTCTGTTGAATTTCCTGTTTTTAGGCTGAAGAGTCCCAATTTCTCTTGTCTAACTTGTTCAATATATATTCGATCTTCTCTTGACCTTTCTGAGCCTTTCTTAGGTTTCGGCAACAAACTCCACAAAATCTTCCACGGTAAGCCCCGTGACCATCACAATAATAAACAGCCTTCCCGTCCTGTCTCCAGGACACTTCCTAAAGATGCCCCAGTCTTTTGGATTCGGTACACCACTGCCAGGGACCTACAAAGATGAACATTCTAGTAGGGTTCCTTGGTTCCCTTCTTGACATCTCAAAGGTCATCATGCTACCTGTGGAGTGTGGGCATGTCTTCCCCTCCTTTCTGGAGGGATGATAATATTCAATAGGAAGGTAGAGAAACCCAAGGCCTCTTGCTGGCAATTTTAACCTCCCAAGAGTCCCACTGCCATGGTCTTCTGATAGAAGCCAGTGGCATAACCTGCACTTTTCCCTCTATGGTCTCCTCTCAAGGCTCCAACTTAGCTCTTCTTTCTAGTTTATCCACTAATCATGTCCAGCAGAGCCACTGTAAACTCAAAGGCTCACAACACCTTGCAACTCTTTGAGACACAATTTACCTTCAAAAAAGCCAGTGAGTAGGGAGGTCTTTCCTCTTTAAACTGAACTTTCAACACCACAACCCTCCACTGTTCTATTTACTGAAAAGAGAGAGAGTCGGAGGGACCTCTGGCCATCACCATCATAACCAAATAATCAAAATGAGTGCCCCTAAGAATGAGACAAACAAGCAGCCATATGCCTCAGGACATGATGCAGTATCAAGCACACACTGTTGCTTTTAAAGTCTTCTTGCTAAAAGCATTTAGGCTGAATCCATTCAAGCTCTAAATCTCCTTCTCAGTTGACAAGAAATACAGGGATGGAGAAACAACCAGTGATACCATGAGAAAGCCATCAGACTAATCCAGAATATGACATATATATACGGTAATGGTCCTGGACTCTTCAAAAAGCCAATGTCATTAAATACATTTCCTTTTTTTAAAAAGGGGGGCAGAAAAGGAGACTTTTCTGAACTTCAAGAATCAGAACCACCAAATGCCATGCATAAATTTTGACTTAATCTTGTTTGAAAAAAATATTCTTGGGAAAACTGGAGAAATTTGCATTCAGACGGGATATTAAGTGACGTTGAAATTACTGTCAATGTTCTTAGGATCAGGAATAGTATTATGGTTTTATATATGAATGGTCCAATTCGTAGGAGCTACAAGAGAAGATTATGATGATATCTGCACTTACTCTCAAATGGTTTTATAGAGGAATCGGAAGAAATTTTTAGAAGAGTATCATGCTATCTGCAACTGACCTTCAAATGGTTCAGGAAAAAAAACATGCACATGCCCACAGGCTCACACATGTAGATAAAACAAATGTGGCATACTGTTAACAAGTGTTGGAGCTAGATGGATGCCATTTGGGTGTTCGTTGTGTGACTCGTGCAATTCTTTTATTATGTTTGAAAACTGCATAATAAAAATTTGGAAATAGGATTTTTTTTTAATTGGCAAGGCTAGTAAGAAATTGTACCTCTGAGAACAGAACACCCCATTATTCTCTTTAAAAAATAATACCTGAGCCAGAGGAGCCTTACAATGCATAATGGAACTAAAGAAACCATTAGCTAATTGACGGACTTGAGCATACAGGGGAGGCTGTAAGGAGTAAGTGTGGCTGGAAAACATATACTGGAATCTTAGCTATAAATAGCCACATTAGCCACCTTGCCCTTGGGGCCCTTGGGTTTACTATGGCCACGCCACGCTGCCGACTCGACAAAGAGCCTTTCTCTTACAGCATGTCTTCTTACCCGGCCTTTGAAGCATTGCACAAAAATTTAAAAACTGATGTAAAACCGGGTGTAGGAAGTCAGTCTCCATAACTAGAATCAGATTTCGCATTGGACGCTTACCAGCTACTCTCAACCCCGTCAGTCCTGCTCTCCCTGTGGTCATGCAGTTCACATATGTGTAGTGAGCACCTACCAGTCTAGTCACAGAGATTCAACAGGAACAAAATATTAAAATCTGTGTACCTGGGTGTTTATATTCTAGTTGGGAGAAATGGGTAATAAGCAGTGTTTTAAAAAGCAAATTGCATAAATTGGTAGAAGGTGGCAAATGCAGTAGAAAACAATGAAACGAGGGGAAGGGGTGGAGAGTGCCAGGAGAAGAGGGTTTGGGGTGGTGAGACAGTCTGAAGGACTCCACTGAGCAAACACTGAAAGGAGGATGGGGCAGGAGAGTCATGAAGGTATCTGAAGGAGGAATGTTCTAGGCAGAGAAAAAAGGAAGCACAAAGGCCCCGGGTGGGAGCATGCCTAGCAGGAAGGCTGGAGTGGATGAGGGAAGAGAGGAGCAGGAGATGGGGGCAGGAAGGAAGGTTCCAGAGCTCTTGCAAGGTCTCTGGTGTTTATTCTGGGAGAGATCGGGAGCAATTTGAGGGTTTGAGCAAGGAAGGGGCACAACTCCCACTGTAGCACAATGACTCTGTTTGCAGGAGGAGCAAGGGCTGAAACAGACAAGACCAGAAAGAGGGTCACTGCATTATTCCAGGCAGGAGCAGACGGTGGCTTGGGCCAACACGATGGCAGCATCTTCCAGAAAGCACAGAGCCAAAGGAAGACTCTACCATGGCCTCCTCCCTAGCACAAGTTAGGAAAGACCCATGACTCCCCACTAAGCACATGAGCCAGGCCCCACGGGCCCACTTGTCTGTTAGAATCAAAGCTTTGGGCAAATCATAGGCAGAGGCTGCAAAAAGGGCCAATTTAGAGCTCAGCTGGTGGAAGTCACATTCAATCATGACCAAATAGAACATATATAATGAAAATATTCCGCTGGCAAAGACTTTAGATCCTCTGAGAAAGCCAAGGTCCTAAGTTCACGCTGACTTCAGTAATCAGCAAACGTCCTTCTTCAGCTATGGGATTGTGCCCTTCTGTTCTAAGTACCAACTCGTTACCCATACCTTGTAATGCTTCTTTAGGGCAGTGGACAGACAGCAGCAGGGCTCAATGTCAGAACATAGGGAAAAAGAACTCGGAAAATCTCGAAGACCACCCAAAAAGAACCCTTCAAAAGCCTTGGTATACCAACAGAGACAAGCACACATTCAGTGCTTCCTGATGGAAGCACACACCACCTCATCCAAAAAGGGAACAAAGAACCCAGATCAGATCAAGCCTCTAGATCTACCGATGAGTTTACAGAGAACATAGAGGGACGGAAGACATGTTAAACCACAGTGAGGGACATAAACAGCAAAATCCAAAATGTGGGAAACTACAGGACAAACTATGCAGTGTCTTTAACAATGAACTGGGAGGGGTAAAAGGGGGAAGGAGAATGTATGGGTTAAAAGAGAACAAGAGACATATCCATTTTGTTTGGCTCCGGATTCAAACAAACCAATGGTAGGAAAAAAAAAGGAAAACTTTGTAAGACAAGTGGGCCAATTAAAACCTGACTGGATATTTGAAGACATTAAATAATTATCATTAGGTTTATCTTAGGTATGATATTGATATTACGGTTATGATTTTTAAGAGTCCTTGACACTGAAATAGCTGTAGATGAAACATGTCTGGAATTTACATAAAGATAACCCAGGGGGAGGCAGGAAGTAAGATAGAACCGGCACGGCCATTCACAGGGGGTTGTGGAGCTGGGTGACAGGGCCTCAGAGGTTTTTTCCGCTTTTGTGTATGCTTGACATTTTCTAAACAGATTTTCTTTCCAGCCAGTGTACCTGAGACACAAACAGTGACGGGAAACGAAGTAAAAAATGTACAAGACTTCAACATTACATATACACTCTGAAATCCAAAAAGGTAGAAAACATACAGTCAAGTTGCTTAGGAAATAACTCTCACTCTTATTTTTCCTGACTTCAAAACCTCAGATTTGCAAGTGGCTTCAGGTTAATAATTTCCTACCGGGAAGAGTTGTTACATGCAACAAGGATGAGTAATGTTTTTTCTACGAGTTGCTTCTTCCCTTTCTTGACTTGGACTTTTTCAATATGCTTTTTGCATATGGTACTAAGTATAGATAAATAGGGCATGAAAGATGCCTTCCTTTTTCCAACAAAGGAAAAAAAAACTACGTACATATGTGCACCAGAACAGCCCAACTGTGCCACTGTAATGCAAGTCAGCTCCGAAATCCAGAACTCCTGCCTGCACAGGTTCCCAGGAGTGCATGAAAGAACTTTCTACTTCAGAATCTTCCTTTATCACTGTCCCTCCCTGCTCCCATACCACCAAAACGTACATGCATGCACACAATGTATCTTTTAAAAGGAAAAAAATTTTTGTCTTTCTTTCTCTTCCTAACTGAGAATACAAATGTAAGGGTTTACCTGGAAGTTTGGAAAAATAAAAACAGGACCCAACAGTAATATATACTTTAAAGGGAGATGAGGTACTCTTCAGCAAAGAGCCTCGGAAGCCCTATGAAGATGTGATTGATGTGGCCTTGACAGAGCTGCTCAGTGGGACAAACAAATCTCCTTCTTCCTGCCTCCCTCTACCTCGGATCCCATAGGCCCATCAGAAGAAAATGAAAATAAGCAGGGCTTTCATTAACGGGTTAGTGTTCATTCTACACATAGCTGTGAAACACTGGTGCACAGAGGAACGGAACCAGAGGAAATTCCAGAAGGGCAGAGAGTAAATAGTCTCCTTTCCAGTCCCTGGTTCCCCGTAACTCAGACACACACAGGCTGGAGTGTACCCCAGGCTTAAAGAGAACACTCTTTCACATTCCCTTTGCAGTAAAAGAAGCCAGAGGCTTCCAGGATTTACTGTTACCACGTCTCTCTGGCTTCCAGCCTTAGCCTAACAAGAGAAAGTCTTTTCTACCAAGCTAGCACCAGTTGTAAACACCGGGATTCTTGTTGGGGTACCTGTGTTGACTCTGCCCGCCCCACGTCCCCTTGGCCCCCATCGCCCAGGCCTTGGCAGGGTCCTCTCAGAACACAGGGTGTAAGAAGAGTCTACCTTGGCCTTGCTGCTGCTGACAGTCCACCCTGGATCATCCCTAAATTGAAGTTATGGTCTACTGGAGGTTACATTAATCCCTCTAAAAACAAAAATAGCTTCATTTTAGGAAGCCAGTTTGTAAACTTTCATTTTTCTCTCTTTCTTGTACATTCAAGAAGCATTTTCTGGGCATCCACCATCTGCCTGATGCTGTGCTAGAAGCTAGGTTAAAATGAAGAATGAAAGCAGACATTCAACTGATTTTAGGAACCTCACAAATCTATGGGAGAAACAGAAGTAACTAATCCCACAAAGAAATGTAAGTTTCAACTGTGAAACAGATTTCCTGCAAGAAATCTATATTCCCATGAGCACTGGATATTTGACCTGGTCAGGGCATCAGGAAGTTTCCTGAGGAACTGAAAACTTAACTGTGACTCAAAGTTTCAGGCAGACAGCTAGCATGTTGTGTGGTGGAAGGGATGGGGAGGAAGACCATTTCAGGCAGAGGAAACACCATGTGCAAAAGCCCTGTGGCACAATGAACTGGATGCCTTCAGGAAACTGAACAGAGATGAATGGGGCTGGAATGGAGGGTGATCCAAATGGGGAAGGAGATCTAGGTGGCGGCCACACATCACAGTGCCATGTTGAAGAGTTTTCTATATCCTAGGAGCAGCAGCATGGTATTAAGGATTTATAATCAAGGTGGGACAAGATCAGCTTTATGATTTCAAATAGCATTCTGTCTGAGGTGTGGAAAACAGACTAGAGGGAAGTAAGAGTAGATCCAGGCAGAGCAGACAGGTAGCCACAGGAAAGGAACAGGGCCAGAGAGGTAGAGATGAAAAAAGTGGGCAGACTTGCAAAGGTAAAACCCAAGAGGACCTGAAAACCAATTAGCAAAGGGAGTGAGCAAGAGGCATGGCAGTATCAGAGATGACTCCTGGGTTTCTAACAAGTGGAAAATGGAGTATGTATACATTGAAATATGGAACACTGGAAGATGATCGAGTCTGGGGAAGACGTGATGAATTCAGGTTTGGACATGTTGATTTCGAGGTGCTTCTGACATATCCACAAGGAGACGGCAAGATGGTGGTCAAGAGGAGAGATGTAGCCCAGAGATTCAAATCTATGGGTCACCTGCACATGGTGGTTATACATACAGAGGCAGCAGAGATGGGAATGAGATCACAGAGGAAGAGGATGGAAATGGTAGGAAGCCCGGTTAATAGTCAAACAGATGAAGATGACCTTGCAAAGAAGCACAGTCAGGGAGGCAGAAAGAAAATCGAGCAGGATTCCTGAGAAGGCAGGAAAGGGTGGGCTCCAAAGCATGGATGGTGAGTCTGCCCACAGACAGAAGGGAAAAAGAGGAGAGATTAGGCAGACGCATCCTCATTTCTGTACATGACAGATTTGTCAGTCATGATCCTCCTTATTTCTCCTGCTTCATTGTCCCAGTGTCCTATAGCCAAAGCACAGGCAGCAACACACGTTTTTTCTTTACTTACAAACAAAAAAAAAGTGCCCAGCCCTACACATCTTGGAACTGGCTATTCATCACAGTCTTCCACCTAGTAAGACACATTAGAGGTAAAGTGTCTCTTGAGCCAGTTGAGAGTCCCTTTAACATAGGATACAAAAGGATTCATCCATCTTGGTAAATCTCACTGTTTGTCAAGTTGTAGCATATTTTTCATAGCTTTTTTAAGCAATTTAGGGGAAATACAGATCTGAGGAAGGTAAGTCTTTAGAATAAACTGTCAGTTCCCATCAGTTACTGCTGCCTGTCATTAGAGCTCCTCTTCCCCAAAAGGACAGCAAGTCCTAATCACCCATTAATAGCAATTTCCAGATTCCTGGATGGGACGCATTAACAGCTCATCTATTCTGCAAGCCCTGAGGTGCCCTCAGGGAACCTCCGCGACCACACCACCTCTCCCTCTTATACTGGATCAAAGCCATGTTTATAAACACAGTAGAGGCAGGCTTTCAATGAACAAACCTCCTTTTCAATGGTCTCTGAATAGCAAAATGCAAGAGCCCAGCTAGAAGAGAACTTTCATGGCTATGATTCTGCTTTTAAAAAGTCAGCAGAGTGGAGGAACTGGATAAAGGTAATCAGAAGATACAAACTTCCAGTTACAAGATGAATAAGGACTGGGGATGTGAGGCGAGCACAGTGACCATTATTAATACCGCTGTATGGTCTGTTTGAAAGGTGCAAAGACAGTGAATCCCAAACGTTCTCATCACAAGGGAAAAACCATTTTTTTCTCTTTTCATTGTGTATCTATTTGAGATGATGGGTGTTAAACTTGTAGTAACCATTTCACAATTTTTTTAATTTTCCATTTCAGATGAATGAGATATTCTGCCACAATGAAGATCTGGATTAATGATTATGAAGAGTGTACAAGAACACAGAAAATTATTTATACTACAATGATAGGTTTAAAAAAAAGGACATGGAACTACAGAATGCACCCTATTATAAAACCCTGTTAAAAATAAGTATGTAAAGGAAAAAGAAATCAATGAACCACAGAAAAATAAGTGGTTTTGAAGAGTAAGATTATGAAATAAAGATTTTATATTTTAAAATTTCCATTATTTGCATAGTGAACACACTTTTTTCTTATCCATATCACTAACACATGTATACCAAATATTCAAAAATCAAACTGACATGTCTAAGATTTGCTTACAAATACTCAAAAAAGTGGGGACTAGACATGAAAGACAAGTGGACATGTGCTGGTCATTGTTAAAAAGGTAATGGGTACAGGATGGCTTATTATACTATTCTGTGTACTTTTACTTAGGACTGCAACTTTCCATAATAAAAACTTAAAGTTTTTTTCCCATTTATGCTATATAATATTGTCTTCACAACAAATAATACTAACTTAAAAAATAAAACAACATGCTTATTATAAAAAAATTCAAATCCAGAAAGGCAAAATACGACACCTCTCCCATAATAAACCCACACATTCCTAATCCCTTCCCCATGACAAAACTCGCTGTCGTTGACTTGGTATGAAGTGTTTCATACCTGCAAATACTAGTGCAAAGACACACGTATAAACTACATGAGCAAAAACTTGAGTTCATCCTCAACCCATAAATTGTGCCCTCTGATTTTTCACTTAATATTTTTACGAGTAAAAAATATTTGCAGAAGCAACCTACCCATTGAGGAGGGTTTTAGGATCAAGTGAGGGACATAGTCAAGGTAAATTCAGCCTTTACTGCAATGTCCCCCCACCAAGAAAATGAGTTCGTATACTAACATGTATACAGAAACATAATTAAGAGCGGGAAGAAGGGACATCCTTTCTCCCAGACATCACAGTCTGAGAAGCGTGCGCCTTGCTGTCCTGTACATCATTAACAGCCTCCTCCAGGCCGGGCCTGACATCAAGGTGAAAATCCCCTCTCTATACCTGCCAGTGGCACTAACTGGGCCACTCATGTCGTCGTGGCATTCTTACTCTGGTCCAGGGTTGCTTTCCCTTCAGACATACCTCTCTCCTATAAGAACGGGTCTCCTACGCTAAGAAAAATACTCCTAGAATCATAGAAGACCAAACGTAAAGGGAACATAATACATGCAAATGAGGTAAATGAGGTCTTATCTTACTACTATTCCAGCAGTGGCGGCGTCTCCCCTGGGAGAACCTAGGGGACTGGAATGGACAGTCAGACAGGAGGGAGCCACTCAAATAACCAGCACAAAGCAGAGGCCTCAACATCAGATGAAATGTTTTAGGGTTTCTTTGGCAAGAGGAAGGAAATAGTTCATACCCAGGCAACAGTCTCATTTTCCTATCATCAATCCTGGACTCTCTGCAAGGCCACCATCTCATGCCTAAAGCAGCTGTCAGTTTAGAGGCCAAATGCTACTCAAGTTGATTAGAAAGAGTGCGGCTCTGGCAGGAGATGGCACCACACCTCTTCAAGGCAGCTTAAGAGGAAAGGAAGAAGTTTCAAGAACTGTCCTACACTAACAACCAGATTTAGAAGAAAAGTTTCCTAAGCCTTCCGTGAGTAACTGAACGTCTGGACCTGCACTGTCCAATGTGGGGGCCACAGGCCACATGTGGCCACAGAGCACTAGAAGTGTGGCTGGTCCAGACTGAGATGTGCTGTGAATATAAACAACACACCAGATTTTGAAGATGATACCAAAAAAAAAAATTAAAATATTTTATTAATAGCTCTCTTTATATTGGTTATACATTAAAAGGATAACATTTTGGATATCCTGGACTAAATATATTATTAAAATTTTACCTGGTTTGGTTTTTAGTTTTTTTAATGTGGCACCTAAAAAATTTTTAATTACGTAAGTGGCTCACACTTTATTTCTATTGTACAGCTCTGCTTGAGCGCCACCTCCATGCCACCTTTGGCCATGATCTTGAGCAGCTGTGACTCCTCGGGGCCTGGCTGGCCCCAAGGGGCTTCTCTGTGTGAGCTGACTGCCCAAACCTGCCCACATGCTGTTCCCTCAGCTTGGAATGCTTTTCTCCTGCTCACCTGGGCAATCCCTTCTCACCATCCTGGAGTCCTGGTGTCACTTCCCCGGGGAAACCCTTTCTGACACCAAGCCCAGGCTGGGTTAAGTCCTCAGTGATACATTCCCAGAGCATCCTGTGCTTTCCTCCATCATTTCCGTGTGACATCTGCCCATTTTCCTCTCTCAGGTTTAAATTCCAGAACTGTCTGCCTTGTTCATGTCAGCATCTCTAGCATCTAGCCCAGGGCTCCCAGGGATTTACTGCGTGAATGCTGGTAAATAAACTTCATACCCACCCCTGCTCCAGGCAGGTTTCACAATCCAAAGCAAATGCCCTACAGAGAGGAAGGAAATTTCCTCCCACACAATACCCTGATCCAACACTGAGAATTTCTAAAAAGAAAACAAGAAAAGCAGGGGGAAATGTCTTGGCTACTACTGTGGACTAAAGCAAAAGGTCACAATATACCTCTAGAAAAAGAAATGGGACAACAGGCTCAGCAGACACTCATGTCTGGAAAGGTGGAATCACGCTTTGCTCATGTTCCCACGAAGTCGACCTACTTTCAAATCGATGCACTCACAGAACACTCCAGTGACAGCGCCAAACCGCGCGCTACACTGAGGCAGACACGCGCAGGGGAAGGCAGTCCTAACAGACAGCTTTTCTTCGTGCTTCAAGTGAGCTTTCAGAAGGCAGCCCCCCAGTCAGTGGCACAGAAGGCAGGCCTGTTTCCCATTCGCTGCAGGGCCCTGCATGTTAAATGCAGAAACTCCTGGCTAAAAGGACCTTTTCTTCCAAACAACTCTTCGCTGACACCGAAGCCACACACTGGGTCCGGCTGTAACTTTATGAAGCTGGGGGCATGGGACTGGGGGAGGGGATTGCTTTGGCTTCTCCGGGAATTCCTTGAGGTTCTGGCTTGGCCATATCTGCCTGAGGTGCAGGATAATGGAAAGCAACACATGAAGAGCTTTACAGAGACTATGAAAGACAGTTCCACATCCCAGTGCCGGGCATCTGGTGCCAATCAAGAAAACAGTAGTCACTGATGTAACTGTAACCGGATCAGAGCGAAATGAAACAAAGGCTTGCATTTGGAGGCTGGGGACAGTCTCAGTTCAGTGCCTCCCCAGCATGGGCATTCAGCACTGCCCTGGTCCCACCTCTGCGTCAGAGGTGAGCCACAACCCGGCCCTCAAAAACCTAAGCCACAGGAAAGATGCCCATCCTTGCCAACCTAATTAAGTACATACATACATATACTGTTTTGTATTCTAGGCACAGGGGTGGAAGGATGCATAGGAGTGAACAAAAATCAAACAATGCCTGCCCCTGTGGAGTTTACATCCTAGCTGTAATGGACTGTAAGTGAAATAAACAAAAGATATAGTATTATATGGCAATACTGCTAAAAAGAAAACAGGGCAAGGAAAGGAAATAGGGAATGCCAGATAGAAGGCGTCACAGTTAAGATAGTTTGGTCAGGGCCACATATTACATGATTCCACTTGCATGAAATGTCCAGAAAAGACAAATCTACAGAGACAGAAAGCAGACTAGTGGCTGCCAGAGGCTGGGGGTGGGAACAGGAATCAATAGTAAGTGAGCATGAAGAGCCTTATCGGGATAAGGGGAAAGTTCCTGGGGATGTTGTATTACTTAGTAAATTTTTTTTTTAAACAATGAACTGTATACTTTTTTAAAAGGCACTATGATCAGGAAAGGCCTCACTGACGTAACACCTGAGCAGACTGGAAGAGGTGAGGGAACAAGCCTTGAAGACACATGAAGAAGAGTATCTATTTCAGGAAGAAGGTAAGGCCAGTGCAAAGGTCCTGAGGCAAGAGCAGCAATTGGGGGGAGAAGAGCAAGGAGACCTGTGGCCCAGCATAGGGGAGATGCTGACGAACAGAAAATGGCTGAGAGAGGTAACAGGTGACAGGAAGATCAAGGAAGGCCTTTTAGGCCACAGAGAAAAACTTTAGGTTTTATTTTCAGTGTGGTGGGCAAAACTTTGCCTCCTAACTGCTGAGATTGACAGTGAGTCAGACATGGGTAACGGCAGCAGTCATGGTGAGAAATGGTCAGATCCTCAAACGTATCTTGGACGTAATGCCAGATGTGGGTTGTAACATCAACAGTGACACCAAGAAGGGCGCCCAGGTGTTTAGCCAGAACAATATCATGCTGCCATTGCCTCAGACGGAGGAAGCCATGGGAAAGCGGAGAGATCAACTTTTAATGTATTAATTCAAATTTTTTTTCTTCTAGTGAAAGAGATCACATTAATCTTTATAAAGTTTGAAATAATCTCAAACTTACAGAGAAGTTCCAAGTACAGTACAAATAACTTTTTCACCCAAACTATTTTAGAGTAAGTTGCTACCGTGATGCCCCATCACCCATTATTACTTTTTTTATTTGATTTGATAAAGTTCTACATCTGAAAACATTCTTTGGTTGCTGGGGGAGAGGCCCAGGCTGCAAGGCACAGGAGGCCAGACCAAATGTAAAGCCATGAAGCTGAATGAGACCCATGTTAGGAAGGAATGTAAGTTAACAAGCAGATGCAGGACTCAGCCGACCTGAGGGTATTCCAGTGTTTCCAGACGGGCGAGGAGGAAACCAACAAAGGAGACTGAAAAAGACTGACCCAGAAGATAGGCAGATGGGACGTGGTGTCCTGAAAACCAAGTGAACACTTAGGCCCAGGAGGGATGGATTCATTGTAGCCAGTGTGTAAGGCAGGTGAATTGCAGGTGAGAACTGGCCAGATATTTTAGCAACAGGGAGCTGGGTTGGCCCTAGGTACCAGCACTTGCAGCAGGCCTGTGAGGGCAAAAGCCTACCTGAAAAAAAATTTTTTTCAGGAGCATGTGTTCTTTTTATAATCAGTCAGAAAAGGGAAGGAGAAAAGAAAAGAGATGCAAAGTAAAATAACGAGCCACTGCTTTTCGTCTAACAGCCCAGCAGGATTGAAAAGGCAGACAGGGCCCGTCGAGGGTCAGGGACATAGGCACACAGGCACGTGCAGTGAGCCACTGAACTGGTCCAGTCTTCGCAGCAGACACACGCACCAAAAAATTTGAGACACACCTGCCCACTGACCCAGAAGGATCTTAGCACCCTACCAAAAAAAAATGGACATGAGCACAAAGATATCCTTACAGAAATTTACGGAAAAGTCTTGTTTTTAATAGTAAGAGCAGAAATGGCCAATAGGAGACTGGCTACACTATAGTGCACTCATGCTAGAAACTGCTACGGCAGCCATTAAAAATGGTCTAGTTTCATTGAGGTGGAAAAAACAGAGTGAAAAAAAGCAAGTTACAGAGTAATATGTATATTGAGCTCCCATTGTGGAAAAAAGTCACGCATATGCACATACATACACATATGACTCACATACCCAAAAAAATTTCGTGGGTATATAACACAAGATTAACAGAGTGAGCTCCAAGTAACAGAACTTCAAGAGAGCCTGACCTTCTCCTTCATGGGAAGGCTGGGATGCAGAGATTACAGGCAAAGCCTCCGGGACCAGGGTTAAATGCCTACTCTGCCCCCACCTGCTGCCTGGCCTGGGCAATTCACACAACATCCACCTATTTCCTCATCAGCGGAGCCCACAATACAATCTACCTCCTGGGCATACAAGAGGATTAAATAAGTTTTAGTAGATATATATTTCAAGAATTCAAAACAATGTCTAACACATACCAGGCTCTCGAATGCTTATCCTTTTTTTTCCAATAAAATGAAATACAAAAGATAATCAGAAAAACAATAATAGCATTTCAGATTTTGGAGCATGTGTTATTTTTATAATCAGAAAAAATATTAATACTCTCAAATTGGGAGCAAGAGAAAATTCCTCAGAAACATTCTGTGAGCATTGCACAGGCTGAAATAACTAGGTGGTCTTAGTGGTTTACCAGGTTCATGAAAGTAACTAATTGGCTAGGCAGGACTGGTCTGGCCATTTCGACCTTTGGGCCTATTCAAGGCAGCAGAGTTTGCAGCTATGCCCTAAATACCATCTCCCCACCAGCCTAGTCACATACTGCCTTTTATTCTGTCCCTTGCTCACTGCCTCCTCAGCGGAAGAAATAGTGAAAGTTTTTCAAATTTGAAATTATTTTGAACTGTAGAGCATTTTTTTTTCTTTCTTCCCCCTGTGACTCCAGTCCTGAGGATCAGTGGTTTTATTTACCTTTCAGTGAAAAACTGGAAAAACAGTGTTGTGTTTACTTTAAAATAAACGCCTGCACTGTCAGGTATGCCTCCTTGAGAGGCACAGCCCACCCACCAAAACGCTCCATCCTTACGGGAGAATAAGGAGGTGGTGCACCCCTGATGACTGGCCTGTCTGTTCATGGAATGTTAAGGGCCATAACAACCCTCTGCTTATAAGATGTTTAAATAAATAGGGAGCTGTTTGCTTGCTTGCTTTCCTTCTTTCTTAATCTGGGAGGCACACATAGGCACACATAGAAAAAGGTGTTTTTTGAAGTCTACTTCATTTTTCACATTTTTACAGCAATTCTCAAATGGCTTTCTATACACTATAGAATTGAGGAAAATCACTATATAGATGGATGATGTTGAGAGCCAGGGTTCTCATATGGAATGGAGGACAGTTAGGAAGAACCTCATAGGTTGAATTAGAATTGGAAGTTTCAGCACAAACTCTTGGTGTTTAATACACAGACACAGAAACAGATATTCACACATCTGTAAGTGTGATATGTATGTGTGTGTACATGTGTACAGACATATAAATAGCCTCTTAGAAAATATGAAGGCTCAGGAAACTCTTTCCAGTATAAAGAGTGATCCAACTAGATCCTTATCCCACATCATATACCAAAATAAACTTCATATTGATTGAAGGGTTAAATGTTTAAAAAACTAAAGAAAATCATCACAAGGATCAGTGTAAGGAAAGGAGTTCCCTTTATTTCTCCCCAAATGGTTGGTTAGCTCATACTTGAGCGTGCATCAGAATCCAAACTCCTGGAGGGTTTGTTAAAACACAGATCACTGGAGCCCACCCCCAGGGCTTCTGATTCTGCAGGTCTGGGATAAAACCTCATAATTTACATTTCTAACACATTTCCAGGGGATACCCAGGCTGCTTGTCTGGAGACCACACTTTGAAAACCACTAGGTTAGGTAATGGTCCCAATGCCATATGTTCACCTTTTCTGATTTTAAATGCCACCTTTTTCACATAGTAAATTCCATCTACACTAAATTATATTTGGAAAAAAGATATATGAAGAGGATACATCAAAAGGATTCAGCCAACGAGCTTGAAGAGGCATCCACTGGCCAAAACAGTGATACTTTTACCCAAAATAACAGCAGTAATAAATTATAACCCACTGATCAAATAAGAATCCATGGGTTGAGACTGTCAGTACATGCTCGCAAGCATGCATAAAGGAAAAGGAGCAGCTCTTCCCTGCAGTATTATGCCAACTAATACATTTCGAGGGAATGATAAAATAGGGGAAAAAACATCTTGCAACCATCACAGAAACAAGTGATCAGATAAAAATCATTAATGAACGCAAACTAGTGAGTGAGGTGTGATGAGAAACAGACATTCACATAGTCTCATGGTATGGTATTCCCTATAAATTACTTCTTAGTTATCAAAAAAAAATAGTAATTTTACAGCGGAGTCAGACACCTTAACCAAATGATCAAAGTTAACATCATGAATAACAAAATAAGCGGAGTCACGTGCCTCCTCCTATGACACACTGGGATGGACACAACAATCACTTCTGGGTGTTCCTGCCAAAACTGCACACCCTAAATCTAATCATGGGGGAAATCATACAAAGCCGGATTGAGGAGATTCTGCAAAAAGACTGGCCTGGCCTCAACAACAACAGTATTATTAGAAAGGCATGACAACTAAATGTGATGCATAGTCTCATGTGGGATCCTGGCTGGGGGATCACTTTCAGCACATTTTGCAACAATTAGACAGTACGAATTATATAAAAGTATTGTAAAAATATTAAATTTCTTAATTTGGTTAATAGAACAGTGGTTTCCTTCTCAGGAAATAGACACTTAAGTATTTAGGGACAAAGATGTACAAGATTTGTAATTGACTCAAAAATGAGTCAAAAAGTTCCTACACCCAAATGTATAGACAGACACAATTTTAATAAACAAATGTATCAAACTATTAACAGGAGGGTACAGGCTATAGGGAAGTTCCTTTTTTTTTTTAATTAAGGTATTATTGATATACACTCTTATGAAGGTTTCACATGAAAAAACAATGTGGTTACTACATCTACCCATATTATGAAGTCCCCACTCATACCCCAATTCAGTCACTGTCCATCAGTGTAGTAAGATGCCACAGATTTACTGTTTGCCTTCTCTGTGCTGCACTGTTTTCCCCATGATACCCCACACCATGTGTACTAAACATAATACCCCTCAATCCCCATCTCCCTCCCTCCCCATATAAGGAAGTTCTTTGTCCTATTCTTGTAACTTAACTCTGAATTTGAAATTTTTTTTAAATAAATGAATTGTTTAAAAAATCTAATTCTACATACACTTCCCTCCTTGAAAGTAGGACAATCTGATGGTGCCAAGGTCTGCAGTATTCATGAGACTGGCTGCAGGAGAAGAAAGCTGCAAGAGAAAACTGAATCTTAGATCCTACCTGCCCCCAATTCAGAAACACTACGATTATCCAGTAGGTGGGAACAGATGAAACTTATGTGGGTTAACTGAAGTGGGTGATGGGGATTATGTTGGAAAATTCCCCTAATAAAAAGGCTTTACAATTTTTATATTCAACCTCGGGATCTGGCTTCCACACAGATGACTAGAGCTTCTTTTAACAGCCAATCCAGTGCTTTTGGTCAAGTTCTCTCTGCAGCCCCGAGCAGGCCAGTGTCCTCGCAGAGAGTCAACCAGGGCCAACCACTGCACAACAGCAGGACCTGACTAAAACCCTCCACCATGCATCCCTCTGCAGGGGGAGGCATCAAACACCAGCTCCTACTCAACCTCCAAGTCCACCCAGGAGGAAACAAGCGAGCAAATGAAAGAAAGAGTTGTGTCGCACGGAGCAGAAGAATGCCAGGGAGGGCAACCGCTACCTCTCAGGCCCTTTCCCACGAAAAGTCATTTCAGGAAGACCACAGAGCAAGGAGACACTGAACATAATGCGACCCACTACCCTACGTAACCATACTCATACTCAGACACCACTCTGGAGACATTTCTAGCCCAGCAGCTCCCCAGGGAGGGCAGGCACTGAGATCGCGGTTCTGAAACATCCCACATTAATGACAGCCTCCCACTCCACACCCCCAAGGCTTTTGCATTTCTCCAGTGTTAGATTCTCTAAGGAAGGGCTGTCTTCCATTTAGGCAAGGGGGTCCAACATCAGGAAATGGTTTCTGCTGTTTATTTCTGGGATTTGAACCTCCCAATCTTTGGAAAGACAAGTATCCAAGGAGACAGAATTACTGCTACTACTACTGTTTACATAGTACGCACATGTGCCAAGTACTACTGCTCCTTTATAATCTCAAAACAACATTTTACAGATGAGGAAACAGAAACACAGAGAGAGTAAGTTACTGTCTGATGTCACAAAACTGGTGGAACCAGGATTCAAACCCAGGCTGTGTGACTTCACAGTCAACATGCTCTTAACTGCTTCTCTACCTGACAGGGGCATGATCGCCAGCCTTGCTCTGAGTAAAGGCTTTGCAAAACATTGCCAGAATATTATATTGCGTATGCCATTGTCATCTTAGAAGATTTGTTTTTCTAAGAAAAAACAGCTCACTGCTCTGCTCCAATGCACATTTTCCTCTGATGTGCCTCACTACTCAACCCAGCCACCCACTCAGAGTGCCAAGGTGGGTGTCAACAAGTGCAGCAGACGCTGTGGCAACTGCCACAAAGCCTGGGAGGCAAAGAAAATATCTTCCTCAATCACTCTGGGCTCAACGAGAAAAATGACAACAGCGGCAATCACAAAGTGAGCAGAATGCAGCAAAATATATCCAAATTCGCTCCTCATTAGAAAACTTAGACGGTATCTACTAAAGCTCAACATACACCCACCTATGAACCCACGGCCCTAGATATGCATATCCTCAACAGAAATGCATGCTTATCTCCTCTAAAATGCACAGATGAGAATGTTCACAGCAGCTCTGCTCATCATGTCCAGAAGCTGGAAATGATCCAAATGTCCTCCAACAGGAAAACGAAAAAATAAACTTGTATATCCATACAATAAGATATGACACCCAGTAAAAAAACAAATGATTGTACTTACAAGAGCATGGATGAATCTCACAGACATCACGATGAGCCAGGCACAAGAAAAAATACTGCATGACTTCACTGACACAAAACACAAGATTTAGGCAAAACTAACCAATAGGACAGAAGTCAGAATAGTAGTTATCTCAGAGTGGGGCAAGAGGATATTGACTGAACAGGACACGGGAACACGCTGGGGTGGAAGTGTTCTACATCATTATCTGAGTGGAGAATACACACATGCAAACATATATAAATAGTCATTGAGCTACATCACTTAACGAATGTGCACTTTTCTTTAAAAGAAAAAAATATGAATACCTAGAAAAAAAATCAAAGGCAACATCAAATCAAGAATGTTTTCATTATCAAACAAAGGACAAAAATAAATGCACTATATAAGAGCTTAATAAGAGAGTTAAGTTAGATGGTTAGATAGTAAAGAAGCTACCCTTGAACCTTTGGTAACCACGAATCCAAAGCCTACAATGGCAATAAGTACATATCTTTCAATAATCACCCTAAATGTAAATGGACTGAATGCACCAATCAAAAGACACAGAGTAATAGAATGGATAAAAAAGCAAGATCCATCTATATGCTGCTTAAAAGAGACTCACCTCAAACCCGAAGACATACACAGACTAAAAGTGAAGGGATGGAAAAAGATATTTCATGCAAACAACAGGGAGAAAAAAGCAGGAGTTGCAGTACTTGTATCAGACAAAATAGACTTCAAAACAAAGAAAGTAACAAGAGATAAAGAAGGACATTACATAATGATAACGGGGTCAGTCCAACAAGAGGATATAACCATTATAAATATATATGCACCCAACACAGGAGCACTGACATATGTGAAACAAATACTAACAGAATTAAAGGAGGAAATAGACAGCAATGCATTCATTTTAGGAGACTTCAACACACCACTCACTCCAAAGGACAGATCAACCAGATAGAAAATAAGTAAAGACACAGAGGCACTGAACAACACACTAGAACAGATGGACCTAACAGACATCTACAGAACTCTACACCCAAAAGCAACAGGATACACATTCTTCTCAAGTGCACATGGAACATTTTCCAGAATAGACCACATACTAGGCCACAAAAGAGCCTCAGTAAATTCAAAAAGATTGAAATTCTACCAACCAACTTCTCAGATCACAAAGGTATAAAACTAGAAATAAATTGTACAAAGAAACCAAAAAGGTTCACAAACACATGGAGGCTTAACAACATGCACCTAAATAATCAATGGATCAATGACCAAATTAAAACAGAGATCAAGCAATATATGGGGACAAATGACAACAACAGCACAAAGCCCCAACTTCTGTGGGACACAGTGAAGGCAGTTCTAAGAGGAAAATATATTGCAATCCAGGCCTATTTAAAGAAGGAACAACATTCCCAAATGAATAGTCTAAAGACACAATTATTGAAACTGGAAAAAGAAGAACAAATGAGGCCCAAAGTCAGCAGAAGGAGGGTCATAATAAAGATCAGAGAAGAAATAAATAAAATTGAGAAGAATAAAACAATGGAAAAACGTCAATGAAACCAAGAGCTAGTTCTTTGAGAAAATAAACAAAATAGATAAACCCCTAGATAGACTTATTAAGAGAAAAAGAGAATCAGAAATGAGAAAGGAAAAATCACAATGCACCCCACAGAAACACAATTATTAGAAAATACTATGAAAATCTACATGCTAACAAACAGGATAATCTGGAAGAAATGGACAACGTCCTACAAAAATACAACCTTCCAAGACTGACAAAGGAAGAAACAGAAAATCTGAACAGACCAATTACCAGCAACAAAATTGAATAGGTAATCAAAAAACTACCCAAGAACAAAACCCCCGGGCCAGATGGATTCACCGCTGAATTTTATCAGACATATAGAGAAGACATGACACCCAATTCTCCTTAAAGTTTTCCAAAAAATAGAAGAGGATGGAATACTTCCAAACTCATTCTATGAAGCCAGCATCACTCTAGTACCAAAACCAGGCAAAGACACCCCAAAAAAAGAAAATTACAGACCAATATCGCTGATGAACACAGATGCAAAAATACTCAACAAAATATTAGCAAACCAAATTCAAAAATACATCGAAAAGATCATCCATCATGATCAAGTGGGATTCATCTCAGGAATGCAGGATGATACAACATTTGAAAATCCATCAACATCATCCACTACATTAACAAAAAGAAGGACAAAGCCACATGATCATCTCCATAGATGCTGAAAAAGCATTCTACAAAATTCAACATCCATTCATGATAAAAACTCTCAACAAAATGGGTCAGAAGGCAAGTACCTCAACATAATAAAGGCCATATATGACAAACCAACAGCCAACATCATACGTAACAGCAAGAAGCTGAAAGTTTTCAACTAAGATCGGGAACAAGACATGATGCCCACTCTCTCCACTGTTATTCAACATACTACTAGAGGTCCTAGCCACAGCAATCAGACAAAACAAAGACATACAAGGCATCCAAATTGGTAAAAAGTAGTCAAACTGTCACTGTTTGCAGATGACATTATATTGTACATAAAAAACCCTAAAGACTCCACTCCAAAACTACTAGAACTAATATCTGAATTCAGCAAAGTTGCAGGATACAAAATTAATACACAGAAATCTGTTTCTTTCCTATACACTACCAATGAACTAGCAGAAAGAGAAATCAGGAAAACAATTTCATTCACAATTGCATCCAAAAGAATAAAATACCTACAAATAAACCTAACCAAGGAAGTGAAAGAACTATACCCTGAAAACTACAAGACACTCCTAAGAGAAATTAAAGAGGACACTAACAAATGGAAACTCATCCCATGCTCTTGGCTAGGAAGAATTAATATTGTCAAAACGGCCATCCTGCCTAAAGCAATCTACAGATTCAATGCAATCCCTATCAAAATACCAACAGCATTCTTCAACGAACTGGAACAAATAGTTCTAAAATTCATATGGAACCACAAAAGACCCCAAACACCCAAAGCAATCCTGAGAAGGAAGAATAAAGAAGGGGGAATCTCACTTTTCAACTTCAAGCTCTACTACAAAACCACAGTAATCAAGACAATTTGGTACTGGTACAAGAACAGACCCACAGACTAGTGGAACAGAATAGAAAGTCCAGATATTAACCCAATCATATATGGTCAATTAATATACGATAAAGGAGCCATGGATATACAATGGGGAAATGACAGCCTCTTCAACAGCTGGTGTTAGCAAAAGTGGGCAGCTACATGTAAGAGAATGAAACTGGATCATTGTCTAACCCCATACACAAAAGTAAATTCGAAATGGATCAAAGACCTGAATGTAAGTCATAAAACCATAAAACTCTTAGAAAAAAACGTAGGCAAAAATCTCTTGGACATAAACATGAGCGACTTCTTCATGAACATATCTCCCCGGGCAAGGGAAACAAAAGCAAAAATGAACAAGTGGGACTATATCAAGCTGAAAAGCTTCTGTACAGCAAAGGACACCATCAATATAACAAAAAGGCATCCTACAGTATGGGAGAATATATTCATAAATGACATATCCGTAAAGGGTTGACATCCAAAATATATAAAGAACTCACGCACCTCAACAAACAAAAAGCAAATAATCCAATTAAAAAATGGGCAGAGGATCTGAACAGACACTTCTCCAAAGAACAAATTCAGATGGCCAACAGGCACATGAAAAGATACTCCACATCACTAATCATCAGAGAAATGCAAATTAAAACCACAATGAGATATCACCTCACACCAGTAAGGATGGCCACCATCCAAAACACAAACAACAACAAATGTTGGCGAGGATGTGGAGAAAGGGGAACCCTCCTACACTGCTGGTGGGAATGTAAATTAGTTCAACCATTGTGGAAAGCAGTATGGAGGTTCCTCAAAAAACTCAAAATAGAAATACCATTTGACCCAGAAATTCCACTCCTAGGAATTTACCCTAGAATGCAGGAGCCCAGTTTGAAAAAGACAGATGCACCTACGTTTATGGCAGCACTATTTACAATAGTCAAGAAATGGAAGCAACCTAAGTGTCCATTGGTAGATGAATGGATAAAGAAGATGTGGTACATATAAACAATGGAATATTATTCAGCCATAAGAAGAAAACAAATCCTACCATTTGCAACAACATGGATGGAGCTAGAGGGTATTATGCTCAGTGAAATAAGCAAGGTGGGAGAAGACACGTATCAAATGATTTCACCCATATGTGGAGTATAAGAAGAAAGAAAAAACCTGAAGGAACAAAACAGCAGCAGACTCACAGAACCCAAGAATGGACTAACAGTTACCAAAGGGAAAAGGACTAGGGAGAATGGGTGGGAAGGAAGGGCTAAGTGGGAAAAACGGGCATTACAATTAGCACACATAATGTAGGGGGTGGGGGACACGGGGAAGGCAGTATAGCACAGAGAAGACAAGCAGTGATTCTATAGCATCTCACTATGCTGATGGACAGTGACTGTAATGGGGTATGTGGTGGGGACTTGATGATGAGGGGAGTCTAGTAAACATAATGTTGCTCATGTAATTGTAGATTAATGATACCAAAATAAAAATAAAAATAAAAATAAAAAATGCACTAAGCTTTCAACTCAGAAAGCTATAAATGACTGATTGACTAAACAAATTAAAAAAAACAGGTTTAAGGCAAACATTTGAAAAAAGTTAAAGTTAAAAATGGAAATTAATATTAGAAAACAAATATGGTATAATTGGTGAATAAATCCAAGAAGTTGTTCTGTGAAAAACAAATTAGAAACCAAAAGTTAAAATAACAATGTTTATGCTAGTCAAGAAAAAAATTGGGGGAAAAAAACCCACAAATACCAAAGATGTATGTGAGAAAAATTAGAAACATCTTTTTAAATGAAATGCTATATAAAATCTTTATACTAATAAACTTGAAAAATCTCATGAAACAATTTTCTCAGAAAACATGAATTTAAAAAACTGACATAAGATGAATCAGAAAATCAATCATTATAGGAGAAAACTGAAAAAGCCATGAAAGAATTATTTCAAAAAAGCAGCCAGACCCAGTTGGTTTCACGGGTGAGCTCTTTCCTGCACTCATGGAACAGATAATTCCCATGTTATAGTCTGTTCCCAAAGTTGGAAAGCACTTCAATTTACTTTATAAAATTAGCTTAGCCTTGATTCCAAAACTGACAAAAACAGTACCAAGCTACAGACATACTAGATTTATGATTACAGATGGAAAAACCCCAAGTAAAATACTAACAAGCAATTCCAACAAAATTTTCAAGGAATAATCTAACTTGAGCAATTAGGTATATTCTAGAATTCTAAGATAGTGACTATTAGTAAATAAATATAAACATTGAAACAAAAGAATCATTTAATTATCCTGATGGTTGCTTTAAAGATATTTGATAAAAATCAACTTGAAAAACAAAATTTTTTTTTAAATTAATAAAGTAGGAAGAGAGGTTACTAACACCCAACTTTACTCCTAGAGAGGAATCACAAGAAGCATGGTTTTTAAGAGAGGGCAGGATGCCCACTCCATCACCACTAAAACAGGAAGTTGTAGCAATGCAACTAATAAGCAAAAATATATAGTTATTTCCTAATATGAACAAAATTATCAATCTTAGAAATCAAAGAAATGTCTACCAAGAAAATCCAGAATAAACTATTGAAAACCTATACTAAGAATTCAGCAACTGATTATCTACAAAATGCAGAAACTAGTAGTCATAGACCAACAACACTAAGTTAAAAAACATAGTAGAAGATTCCACTGAAAATAACATCAAAACAATTTTAAAAATTGAAAGACTCTATCTAAAGATAACTTCAAAATGATGTGAATGGATTTAGAGACATTCCAGGTTCCCGGATAGGACGAATTACTATGGAAATTCTCCATAAGGGAACTGGACATATGATACGATTCCAACTTTATATTTAATAGGAATCCAGTAAAATCTCAAGGGATCTAGGGGGAGGAGAGTAAAAAGGAAAGAACCTGACAAAATAATTTTGAAGTTCACATGATGATGTCAAAAATGCAAAGAAAAAAGGGAAGAACATTTTGAAAAGAAGAGAAACTTGAACTGTTAGATAATAAGACATATTATAATGTTATAACAGCTAAGACAGAGTAATTGGGAAGGCTAATGAAACTTCAGGTGAAATGGAAATCCCCGAACATGTAAGAATACATACATTTTTAGTATGTGCTGAATGTAGCAATCAAATCAGTGAGGATACAGATGGATTATTCAGTAAGTAGTTCTAAAGCAATAGGTTATTTGGAAAAAATTAAATCAGATCCCTATGCACACTGTAAACAAAAATAAACTCCTTTGGATGAAGAATTAAATGTGAAAAAATAAAATCTCAAACAAACTGGGAAAAAACAGAAGTGACTACCTGATCTCAGGATGGGGAAAGCCTTTCAGAGCATAAAAGAAAAGGCTGAAAACACAGAGTAACAAATTCAACTTCATAGAGTTTAAAACACCTGTTTGGGAAAAATAAAGAAAAAAAACCTGCAAAATTAAAATGCAAATGATAAACTAGAAAACACTTAGGAATTATAAAACAAAGGATAATAGCCTTAGCATACAAAGAGCTCTTTCAAAGCCAAAAAATGCACATTTCAATATAAAATGAGCAGAGGACATTAATTAGTCACTAAACACACTTTTTTTAAATCATCTTAACCATTTTTAAACACACTTTTAAAACAGTCAATCTCCTTCCTTAAATCACAGCGTAAAGAACGGGGGGGGGGGGGGGGGGGTGGAGTTGGAGGACTTTAGAGACACGACAGCCAAATGTAATGAGCAGCCCTGGTCCAAATCCAGGTCTGAGCAAACTGTAAAACACCATGGGGTTTTTGATATGAACGGGGTATTAGATGATAACAAGGAATTTATGTTAATATTGCTAAATATGATAATAGTAGGTAATTATGTAAGAATATGACCTTTTTTTTTTTACAAGATGCATACTGAAGAATCTAGGGTAAAGTGTGGGGACATCTGTAATTTACTTTGAAGTAGCAAAGCCAGAAAAAAAAAAGATGAAGCAAATCTCACATATTATCAAATATGTATATTTTTTGTTTTTTTTTACAAATAAATCCAATGATTGCAAAGGTGCAATAGAAACCAATAATCTTGGCCACAGCTGACCAGAGGGTAAACTAGCAGAACCTTTGGCAATATGTGTCAAAAGCCTTGAAAAATGTTAAACCCAATACATTCATGTTCAATAATTTATCACAAGTAAACCTTCAACAATGGGCAAAAAGATATACAAACGTGTACATTTACCAGAGCATTGTTGTGATTGTGAAAGACTGAAAGCTACCCAAATGTCCAACCTTAAATTTTCACACAGCCTTCTTTTTGCTTTTAGTTGAAGTGTCAATTAAAAACAAAAGTACTGATACACAATCTTATATTGGTTTCAAGCATACGCCATCAGGGTTCAACAGTTACCCATATTATTCAATCCTCACCCCAACTAGTACAGTTACTATCTGTCAACATAGGATCACTGACTATATTCACCATATGCTCACAGAGCCTTCTGGTAGACTACTGCCAGGCAGTCATCAAAACTGTATTTTAGAAGACTAATTAAAGCTATATTGATATATTTTGTGGTAGAGCAGTTATGAAAAAGAGTATGGTGGGTCCTCAAAAAATTACACCTAGAATTACCAAATGATCCAGCATGTCTACTTCTGGGCATATACAATAAAGAATTGAAAGCAGGAACTTGAAGAGATATTTTTACATCTGTCTTCACAACAGACAAAAGGTGGAAGCAAGCCAAGTGACCTTGGACAGATGAATGGATAAACAAATGTGGCATGTCCATACAATGGAATAATATTCAGCCTTAAAATAAAGGAGATTCTGATAGATGTAACACCATGAATGAGCCCTGAGAACATTATGCTGAGGGAAACAAGCCAGACATAAATGCGCAAATACGGCCTGATTCCATTTACATGAGGTACCTGGAGTACTAAGGTTCCTAGGGACAGAAAATAGAATGGTGGGGGCTTGAGGGAAGGCAGGGAATGTGGGATCATTGTTCAACAGGTACAGAGTTCAGTTTGGGACGATGATGATGTTCTGAAGATGGTCGGTGGTGACGGCTGCACAGCAATGTGAACGCACTTAACGCCACTCACCTGCACACTCAAAAATGGTTCAGATGATAGATTTTAAGTTATGTGCATTTTATCACAATTAAATATAGATAAAGGTATGTTGATACATTTTAAAGAGAAAAAGGCATGTTGTAAAATAATATGTTCATGCATGCTATCAACTCTATTTACTGGTGTCTTCAAGATTAACATGTAACTGCACACAGGAGAAAAGCTCAGAAGGGTCTATATCAAAATGTGAGTAATTATCACTGGGTGTCGTGCTTACAAGAGAATTTCACTTTCTTTGTGCATCTGTGTGCTTCTGTGTAATTTCCAGTTTTTCTACAATTACTTTATAATCCAAAGCAAAAGTATGTTGACTGGGCAAATGAAGGGAAGAAAAGGACAGTCATGCTGACTGCTGATCCTGGAAGAATGTCGCAAGTATATTTCTAAATGTCATAATAAATATAATCCTCCTTGATAATCAAGTTATAAAAGGCAGACTTGAGTCTGGGAAAATAAAGACTAACATGGAAGACAACATCCAGGAGTTCCCTGCAGAATTAAAACAGAGGCACATTCCTGCTTTTAAACAACTCCTGAGGGGGCTCCACATAACTCTGTGTGCCCAGCAGAAAGGAAAACACAAGGGGAGCCTCAAACACCACTCGAGGGGCCCCTCGGGAAGGGCAGGTCAGAGAGAAGATGTTGGAATCAATGCAGTGCTCTCCCTGGGACTCACCTCTCCCCACCCCAGCATCTCTCTTAAGCTAAATGCACTTTCAGAAAATATTTTCTACACAGCAGACATCAAAAGAAAAAGGAGCCTTTCTTCCTGTGCAATTCCCTCACCGCATATGGTACTGCTCTGACTAGAGGCTTTATGAGGGAGGGTCCAGACACCACAGCCACAGGTTATACCACTGACCACAAACAGCAACAAAGGGATGGTAGGGTTTAGATTTCCATGCATCAGAGGCACCCTGAATAATTATGACAGACTGCCTACACATGCCAACATCCAGTAAACGTTTACCGAGTGCCTACTAAGCACAGGGCACCATGTGTGTGTAACTTCATCCCACAGACACGCACTAGAAGGCTCAGACTAGGAGAGTTATGATTTAGACTGGAGGCATTTGACAGTTTGGTTCTACATGTCACATATCTCCTGGATGCAGAAAAGAGGAGCAGAGGCAGAGGGAAAGAACTCATCCTTGAAGAAGAATCAAGGGGACGCATCACTGCACCCCACCATTAGAGCCCGTGGACAGAGGGGGCTGAGCTCCATGGTGGAGGCAAAGAGGGGCTCTCAGCTATACTAAAACTCCACAGGTGGCGTCCACATGGCACAGAGTCACGGCAGCCCCTGACTGGGGAGGAAACTGCATCCTCAGGTTTATCCATGGTGGCTGAGAAACCATGCCTTCCAATTCTTCTCCCCACCCCCAAAAATGAGTCATGCCAGCCACCCCTTCAACATACATACTTTTGCCCCCATTGTTCTTCAGGACACTGGAGAGGTTGACAGAGGCAGTGCCTAGCAGTTCATTTCTCAAGGTATGGCAGCTCCAGACCTTCAAATCTAAATGACTCTGAGCCGTGACATTCCTGGAAAACAAATACTTGATTTAGCACATCCAAGCAGATCGATGACTCTGACAACTTAGAAGAAAACAGATAAACTATACTGCGGACATCCTGGAGGGGGGGCGGTTACCCCCGAGGAGGAAGACACTCAACTACGCTTTATCCGCCCCAGAGCTGACCCTGTAACCATCTAGCTAACAATGAACGCTCTGTGGGCTCAAGAGTGCAGGAACACCTGAAGAGAGGCGCCTCAGGTACCACAGGCAGAAGAGTTTGGGACTTCAGAGGAAACCTGGGTCTCCCTCAGCCCCCTGGGAGCGCCTTCTCCATTCCCCCCATGGCGCTGCACTGAAGAGAGGAGACTTGCTCTTACAAAATGATGATCTCATTCCAGAGAAGCTCAGAGCTCCCAATCCGTTTCCCCGTCTTCTTGGTCTCACTGGGGAGTCCATCCACAGCCACCTCCACAAACGAGTTAATTCGAGGCTGACGATTATGCACCTTGGGCTTTGCTGACACCACTGGACAGAAAACAAAGTCAGAGAAGAGTCAAAGGGCTCCCGGCTGCCCCCCTGTGGCAGACGTTTTCAAGCTTTCTTGATGTTGCTCTTAAAAAATAAATTGTGTTTTTTCCTAATTCTAAAAGAATTTTTTTTAATGTGGAGATAGAAAAAAATACATGAAGCACAAGGAAAAAGAATCACTCCTAACCTGAAAACAGTGGGATAATGTTCAGTAGGATGTTGGTGAATCCAGACTTTCCAGCCATTCATCTTTAATGCCCCCAATTCTTTAAAATTTCTTCTCCTTCCAAACCAATTTTTAATTGGCTGCAAAACAAGCCCATCATATAGACATGCCACAATTTAGTTAACTATTCTTTCGATGTTAAAAATTTTTTGCTCTGGGAAAATTGCCATGAATGCATATAGTTGCATGCATTTCTGAGTGCTCTTCCAAATGATATGAACGTTTTTTAAAGTTATTAAAATTCCTTAATTCCCTGCACCCCTATGTTTATTGCCCCATATTTACAAGAGCCAAGACATGGAAGCAACCAAAGTGTCCATCAACAGATGAATCAATAAAGAAGATGTGGTACAATGGGGTATTATTCAGCCATAAAAAAGAAAGAAATCCTGCCATTTGTGACAACATGGATGGACCTAGTGGGCATAAGACAAATACCATATGATTTCACTTTTTTATGGAATATAAAATCAAAACAAAACAAAATGAACCAATAGCAACAGACTCATAGACGCTGAGAAGTGACTGCTATTTAACATGAGAGATGGGTTGGACGGGTGGGTGAAACAGATAAGGAGATAGGCACAAAATCTCAATCATATAAATTAGTCATGGGGATGAAAGTGCAGCATGGAGAATATAGTCAGTGATTCTGTAACATCTTTCTATGTTGACAGTAACTGCACTAGTTGGGGTGAGGATTTAATGTGTGTAACTGTTGAATCACTGTGTTATATACTTGAAACCAATATAATATTGGATATCAACTATACTTTAATTACAAAAAATACACTTAGGGGAATAAATAAATAAAACTGCTTAATTCCTTTGCAAAAAGGGTAAGCCCATGTAGATGTCCTTCAGCACTGTAAGAACACATCCCTTTCAATAAACACCACAGAGCATGGGAGGAGTGGTTTTTCACTCTTAGCCAATCAAAAATGTTAGAGAAAAAGTATATCAAGATAATAGCTAAGATTTAAAGAGTACTATGATAGACACTATGCTATGAACACATTATCTAACTGCATCCTCACAACAAGCCCAAGAGGCAGGGAATATATCATCACCCTCACTTCACCCAGGAGTAAATGAGCTTGGGGAAGCTCGGTCATTGTCCCAGCATACATAGCCAGGGGGCTTCAAGCCAGGATATGCACCCCACATTATGCTGTGTGTCATCACCAGACTATTTGTTCTAGTGCTTTTCTTCAATTCCTAACGAGACTGAATGTTTTTTCCAATTGCTTATTAGCTATCTGCATTTCCTCTTCGTATCCTTCATGTGGCAGTATTTCTGATGTTCACTTGGCACCAGCAAGCCAGGGACTGATAGAGCACAAGCTAAGCAAGTATCCACCCAAGGCTAGACAAGCATCTCTATAGCATATATTGGCCCAAGTGGAAACTCCTGGTCACTAGGATGAAATACATCTAGACATCTTCTATCCCACACCCCTAATCAGATCACACGACATCCATGATGGCACAGCTGAGCTCCCCTCTGTCGAGATTTAGCAAACCTCTCCCACGCAGACCTTTCTGCAAGGTGAGTGACAGTCTTGTAAGGGTCCATAACTTAGCAAAGGGTAAAGCCACGTCTGAATTCTTTCAGCAATACCTGCCTCCTCCAGGCCCAAAAGAACAGCAGAGAGAAAGTCACAGCACAACAACAAAAGTTGTGGCTGAGATTCAGAAGCAACGAGGGATGGTACTAGGGAACAATGTTGGGAAATACAGCCCAGAGTACAAAAATGAAATACTCAACATGTAGACCAAGGTTAACTGAGGCCACCTGGTGGTGTAAGGATAGCGCTGCATGGGGCCCCTTAAAAAAGAAAAATGGGGACTAGTTGTAATTACAGTCCTAACATTTTGATCTAGACAGTTCCTCTAAAATCAACAAGTTCAAACCCTTTATTTAATAGCTGGGCCAACTAAGATCCAGGGAGATGAAGTGACATATAGAAAACCGTGCAGCTAGTCAGAAGCAGAGCTAAGCCTGGAACTAAGACTCCAAGTATCCCCCCACTTGAACTCCGCCAGGATATTTCCTTCTTCGCTCTCCAGCTTTTACCGTGGCTTTTTTTTTCTTTTCAGCCGTTTAGAAAAGTTCAAGAGTAATATAAAAATTTCCTATAATCTCATCCAAAGTCACCACATAACTTTTTTGCTATATTTGCTTTATTACTCTCCCAACTCCCTCTCATAGATACATTTTTCCCAAAATTTTGAGTAAGTTGTACTGCTGTGCCCCCTCACTCCTAAATACTTCAGTGTGTATTTCTAAGTACAAAGATATTGTCTAACATAACACAGTATAATTATCAACACTGGGAAATTAAACATTCTTTAATACTCCTATCTAATGAACAGAACTTATCCATATTTTGCCAACTCAACTCTCAGTGTCCATTATATCAAAAGAGAAAAGACAATTTTTTTCTGGTTCAGGACCTAATCTAGGATCAGATGATGAAATTAGCAGTCTTATTTTGAAGATTCCAATCTATAGAAAAGTTGAAAGAACAAAACAATAAATGGTATACTCTGCAAGAACTATCAATTTGCCATGTTTGCTTTTTTGCCTCTTTCTATGTGTGTGTCTTTATGAGTGCTATTCAAGAGAGCTTCTGGGATAATGAGTTCTACACCGGTGCTGGCCAATGCACTGCCCTGAGGGACATGCAGCTGGTGAGCACTTGAAATATGGCTATCAGGATTAAGGATTTGAGTATTTTTAATTTTATTTTATTTTAATTTTAATGTAAATAGTTCTGTGTGGCAGTGGTGGTTACCCTATTGCACGACACAGGCTACAGACACACAATAGCTATGTCTATATATGTGTGAGAGTATGTGCACATATATGCACATACTTTTCTTTGGTAAACCATTTGAAAGTAAATTGTAGACATCACGGCAGATCAGCCCTAAATACATTCAGAATGCAACTCCTAAGGTCATCCTCCCACCTAACCACACCATCATTATACTTAAAAACATTTAGTCACTCCCTCTATTATTTGATATTCATGCCACATCCAAATTCCCCCAATTACTCCACGCATCTTTGGGCAACTGTTTTTCCTCCATGCCAGGATCCAATCAAGATGAGCAAACTCAATAGCCAAGAAATGGAAGCAACCTAAGTGTCCATCAGTAGATGAATGGATAAAGATGTGGTACATATACACAATGGAATATTTTTCAGCCATAAGGAGAAAACAAATCCTACCATTTGCAACAACATGGATGGAGCTAGAGGGTATTATGCTCAGTGAAATAAGCCAAGCCGAAAAAGACAAATATCAAATGATTTCACTCGTATGTGGAGTATAAGAACAAAGAAAAAATACTGAAGGAACAAAACAGCAGCAGACTCACAGAACCCAAGAACGGACTAATAGTTACCAAAGGGAATAGGACTGGGGAGGATGGGTGGGAAGGGAGGGATAAGAGGGAAAAAGGGGCATTACGATTAGCAGATATAACGTTGGGGGGGCACGGGGAGGGCAGTACAACTCAGAGAAGACAAGTAGTGATTCTATAGCATCTCACTACGCTGATGGACAGTGACTGTAATGGGATTGGTGGGGGGGACCTGATGAAGGGGTAGTTTAATAACCGTAATATTGCACATGTAATTGTAGATTAATGATAATAAAATAAATTATATTAAAAAAAAAGATGAGCAAACTGCACTCGGTGGTTGTCTCCTTAATCTTTTAAAATCTAGAATGCCCTCCCTTCTTTGGCCATGACAAGGATTTTTAAAGATTGCTACCTACTGTTCTATAGAATGAGCCAAATTCTGCATTTTCTGATTGTTTTCTCACGATTAGATTCACAATGGATATTTTGTCAAGAACACCACCTGGGTTACATTGTAATCTCCTTTTTGTTCACACCAGGTTGTTCTCCTGTTGGGGCTGCTAAGTTTGATCCCTTGGTTAATGTGGGATGTGCCAGGCCACTCCACTGTAAAGATACATTTTCCAGGCTGCAATTTATAATTAACCAGTGGAGTGGTATTTTGAATGTTTCTTGTTCTTAAAAGACAAACCAAAATAAAGGCCTCAAGATACAAGCGAGTTTATCGAGAAAGTTTATTTATTGTTTGGTGAAATACTACTTTCTAATACATGAAACCACATTTTCACATAGAGTTTAGCTTATAAAGTCAACAAATAAGGCAAAAATCACAGATGGCCAAAATTATACCCTTGAAAAGCTCTTAAGAAGGCACAGTCTGGTATATTGTCTTTCAATAGGTTCCAAACGGCCAGGTTTTTGCTCTATCGTGCAGTTTTTTTCAGTGTTTCTTGAGTTAAATATCAGATAAAATACTTGGCTTCTGTTTAAGGACCTTGATGTATTTTAAAATTGTATCTTCAAACACAAGGATTGCCCCATGGAGAGACACAACTGAACTCAAAGAGGGAACAGCATAGTAACAGTCCCCCAAATCACACTATAGGTTCCATGCAGGAAACGCGGGGGTAAAGAGCCACCAACACCACTTAAATTGTTATTTCTCTTTCCCTTTCTCCCCCACCATTTTCCGAGATGGTATTTATTGAATCCCTAGATGCACTGAGGAAAAGCAACAAAATTATTTATCAGTCAGTGTGTGTTCCTGAATACTATGGCCCTAAAACAGGGACCTCTGGATGTCACCAGGTTCTATGGGCAGACTCTTTTTTTCTTTTTTACTTTATTTTGGTATCATTAATCAACAATTACATGTGCAACATTATAGTTACTAGACTCCCCACATCAAGTCCTGCAAATATTCCCCATTACAGTCACTGTCCATCAGTGTAGTGAGATGCTATAGAATCACTACTTGTCTTCTCTGAGCTGTACAGCCCTCCCCGTGCCCCTCCGCTACATTATGTCTGTTAATCATACTGCCCCTTTTTCCCCCTTGTCTCTCCCTTCCCAACCATCCTCCCCAGTCCCTTTCCCTTTGGTAACTGTTAGTCCATTCCTGGGATCTGTGAGTCTGCTGCTGTTTTTTTCCTTCAGTTTTTTTATTTGTTCTTATACCCCACATATGAGTGAAATCATTTGATACTGGTCTTCTTCCGCCTGGCTTATTTCACTGAGCATAATACCCTCTAGCTCCATCCATGTTGTTCCAAATGGTAGGATTTGTTTTCTTCTTCTTTTTTTTTAAATATAAATTATTTTATTATCATTAATTTACAATTACATGTGCAATATTACGATTATTAAACTACCCCTTCATCAGGTCCCCCCCACCAACCCCATTACAGTCACTGTCCATCAGCGTAGTGAGATGCTATAGAATCACTACTTGTCTTCTCTGAGTTGTACTGCCCTCCCGTGCCCCCCCAACATTACATCTGCTAATCGTAATGCCCCTTTTTCCCTCTTATCCCTCCCTTCCCGCCCATTTTCCCCAGTCCCTTTCCCTTTGGTAACTATTAGTCCGTTCTTGGGTTCTGTGAGTCTGCTGCTGTTTTGTTCCTTCAGTTTTCTTCTTTGTTCTTATACTCCACATATGAGTGAAATCATTTGATACTTGTCTTTTTCGGCTTGGCTTATTTCACTGAGCATAATACCCTCTAGCTCCATCCATGTTGTTGCAAATGGTAGGATTTGTTTTCTTCTTATGGCTGAATAATATTCCATTGTGTATATGTACCACATCTTCTTTATCCATTCATCTACTGATGGACACTTAGGTTGCTTCCATTTCTTGGCTATTGTAAATAGTGCTGCAATAAACATAGGGGTGCATCTGTCCCTTTCAAATTGGGCTGCTGCATTCTTAGGGTAAATTCCTAGGAGTGGAATTCCTGGGTCAAATGGTATTTCTATTTTGAGTTTTTTGAGGAACCTCCATACTGCTTTCCACAATGGTTGAACTAATTTGCAGTCCCACCAGCAGTGTAGGAAGGTTCCCTTTTCTCCACATCCTCGCCAACATTTGTTGATGTTTGTGTTTTGGACGTTGGCCATCCTCACTGGTGTGAGGTAATATCTCATTGTGGTTTTAATCTGCATTTCTCTGATGATTAGTGATGTGGAGCATCTTTTCATGTGCCTGTTGGCCATCTGAATTTCTTCTTTGGAGAAGTGTCTATTCATGTCCTCTCCCCATTTCTTAATTGGATTATTTGCTTTCTGTTTGTTAAGGTGCATGAGTTCTTTATATATTTTGGATGTCAACCCTTTATCAGATACATTTTTATGAATATATTCTCCCATACTGTAGGATGTCTTTTTGTTCTACTGATGGTGTCCTTTGCTGTACAGAAGCTTTGCAGCTTGATATAGTCCCACTTGTTCATTTTTGCTTTTGTTTCCGTTGCCCGGGGAGATATGTTCATGAAGAAATTGTTCATGTTTATGTCCAAGAGATTTCTGCCTATGTTTTTTTCTAAGAGTTTTATGGTTTCATGACTTACATTCAAGTCTTTGATCCACCTTGAGTTTACCTTTCTGTATGGGGCTAGACAGTAGTCCAGTTTCATTCTCTTACATGCAGCTGTCCAGTTTTTCCAACACCAGCTGCTGAAGAGGCTGTCATCTCCCCATTGTATATCCAAGGCACTTTTATCAAATATTAATTGACTGTATATGTTTGGGTTAATGTTTGGATTTTCTATTCTGTTCCACTGGTCTGTGGGTCTGTTTTTGTGCCAATACCAAATTGTCTTGATTACTGTGGCTTTGTAGTAGAGCTTGAAGTCAGGGAGTGTAATTCCCCCTGTTTTATTCCTCCTTCTCAGGATTGCTTTGGCTATTCGGGGTCTTTTGTGGTTCCATATGAATTTTAGAATTATTTGTTCCAGTTCATTGAAGAAAGCTGTTGGTAGTTTGATAGGGATTGCATTGAATCTGTAGATTGCTTTAGGTAGTATAGCCATTTTGACAATATTTATTCTTCCTAGCCAAGAGCATGGGATGCATTTCCATTTGTTAGTGTCCTCTTTAATTTCTCTTAGGAGTGTCTTGTAGTTTTCAGAGTACAGGTCTTTCACTTCCTTCGTTAGGTTTATTCCTAGGTATTTTATTCTTTTTGATGCAATTGTGAATAGAATTGTTTTTCTGATTTCTCTTTCTGTTAGTTCATCATTAGTGTATAGGAAAGCAACAGATTTCTGTGTGTTAATTTTGTATCCTGCAACTTTGCTGAATTCAGATATTAGTTCTAGTAGTTTTGGAATGGAATCCTTAGGGTTTTTTATGTACAGTATCATGTCATCTGCAAATAGTGACAATTTGACTTCTTCTTTACCAATCTGGATGCCTTGTATGTCTTTGTTTTGTCTGATTGCTGTGGCTAGGACCTCCAGTACTATGTTGAATAACAGTGGAGAGAGTGGGCATCCTTGTCTTGTTCCCGATCTTAGATGAAAAGCTTTCAGCGTCTCGCCGTTAAGTATGATGTTAGCTGTGGGTTTGTCATATATAGCCTTTATGATGTTGAGGTACTTGCCGTCTATACCCATTTTGTTGAGACTTTTAATCAGGAATGGATGCTGAATTTTGTCAAATGCTTTTTCAGCATCTATGGAGATGATCATGTGGTTTTGTTCTTCTTTTTGTTGATGTGGTGGATGATGTTGATGGATTTTCGAATGTTGTACCATCCTTGCATCCCTGGGATGAATCCCACTTGATCATGGTGTATGATCCTCTTGATGTATTTTTGAATTCGGTTTGCTAATATTTTGTTAAGTATTTTTGCATCTACGTTCATCAGGGATATTGGTCTGTAATTTTCTTTTTTGGTGAGGTCTTTGCCCGGTTTTGGTATTAGAGTGATGCTGGCTTCATAGAATGAGTTTGGAAGTATTCCCTCCTCTTCTATTTTTTGGAAAACTTTAAGGAGAATGGGTGTTATTTCTTCTCTATATGTCTGGTAGAATTCAGAGGTGAATCCATCAGGCCTGGGGGTTTTGTTCTTGGGTAGTTTTTTGATTACCAATTCGATTTCGTCACTGGTGATTGGTCTGTTTAGTTTTTCTGTTTCTTGCTTGGTCAGTCTTGGAAGGTTGTATTTTTCTAAGAAGTTGTCCATTTCTTCTATGTTTTCCAGCTTGTTAGCATATAGATTCTCATAATATTCTCTTATGATTCTTTGTATTTCTGTGGGGTCCGTCGTGATTTTTCCTTTCTCATTTCTGATTGTGTTTATGTGTGTAGATTCTCTTTTTCTCTTAATGAGTCTGGCTAGGGGTTTATCTATTTTGTTTATTTTTTCAAAGAACCAGCTCTTGGTTTTATTGATTTTTTCTATTGTTTTATTCTTCTCAATTTTATTTATTTCTTCTCTAATCTTTATTATGTCCCTCCTTCTGGTGACTTTGGGCCTCATTTGTTCTTCTTTTTCCAATTTCAGTAATTGTGTCTTTAGACTATTCATTTGGGAGTGTTCTTCCTTCTTTAAATAGGCCTGGATTGCAATATACTTTCCTCTTAGAACTGCCTTTGCTGCGTCCCACAGAGGTGGTGGCTTTGTGTTGTTGTTGTCATTAGTCTCCATATATTCTTTGATTTCTGTTTTGATTTGGTCGTTAACCCATTGATTAATTAGGAGAGTGTTGTTAAGTCTCCATGTATTCGTGAGCCTTTTTGATTTCTTTCTAAAATTTATTTCTAGTTTTATACCTTGGTGATCTGAGACGTTGGTTGGTAGCATTTCAATATTTTTGAAATTACTGAGGTTCTTTTTGTGGTCTAGTATGTGGTCTATTCTGGAAAATGTTCCATGTGCACTTGAGAAGAATGTGTATCCTGTTGCTTTTGGGTGTAAAGTTCTATAGATGTCTGTTAGGTCCATCTGTTCTAGTGTGTTGTTCAGTGCCTCTGTGTCTTTACTTATTTTCTGTGTGGTTGATCTGTCCTCTGGAGTGAGTGGTGTGTTGAAGTCTCCTAAGATGAATGCATTGCTGTCTATTTCCTCCTTCAACTCTGCTAGTATTTGTCTCACATATGCTGGCGCTCCTGTGTTGGGTGCATATATATTTATAATGGTTATATCCTCTTGTTGGACTGACCCCGTTATCATTATGTAATGTCCTTCTTTATCTCTTGCTACTTTCTTCATTTTGAAGTCTATTTTGTCTGATACAAGTACTGCAACACCTGCTTTTTTCTCCTTGTTGTTTGCATGAATTATCTTTTTCCATCTCTTCACTTTTAGTCTGTTTATATCTTTGCGTTTCAGGTGAGTCTCTTGTAAGCAGCATATAGAAGGGTCTTGCTTTTTTTATCCATTCTATTACTCTGTTGTCTTTTGATTGGGGCATTCAGTCCATTTACATTTAGGGTGATTATTGATAGATATGTACTTATTGCCATTGCCCGCTTTAGATTTGTGGTTACCAAAGGTTCAAGGGAACTTCTTTACTATCTAACAGTCTAACTTAACTCTCTTGTTAAGCTATTAAAAACACAGTCTGATCATTCTTATTTCTCTCCCTTTTTAGTCTTCCTCCTCCATTCTTTATACGTTAGGTGTTTTATTCTTTACTCTTTTGCATTTCCTTTGACTGTTTTTCTGGATAGTTGATTTTATTTTTTGCCTTTAGTTGGTATTTGGATGGTCTGCTTTCTTTGCTATGATCTTATTTCTCTGGTGACATTTTTTTAGCCTTAGGAATGCTTCCATCTAGAGCAGTCCCTTAAAAATATCCTGTAGAGGTGGTTTGTGGGATGCAAATTCCCTCAACTTTCACTTGTCTGGGAATTGTTTAATCCCTCCCTCAAATTTAAATGATAATCATGTTGGATACAGTATTCTTGGTTCAAGACCCTTCTATTTCATTGCGTTAAATATATCATGCCATTCTCTTCTGGGCTGTAAGGTTTCTTTTGAGAAGTCTGATGATAGCCTGGTGGTTTTTCCTTTGTAGGTGATCTTTTTTCTTTCTCTGGCTGCCTTTAACACTGTCCTTGTCTTTGATCTTTGACATTTTAATTATTATATGTCTTGGTGTTGTCTTCCTTGGGTCCTTTGTGTTGGGAGGTCTGTGGGCTTCCATGGTCTGAGAAACTATTTTCTTTCCCAGCTTGGGGAAGTTTTCCTCAATTATGTCTTCAAAGACACTTTGTATCCCTTTTTCTTTCTCTTCTTCTGGTACTCCTATAATGCAAATATTGTTCCGCTTGGATTGGTCACACAGTTCTCTTAATATTCTTTCATTCCTAGAGATCCTTTTATCTCTCTCTGCCTCAGCTTCTCTGTACTCCTGTTCTCTGATTTCTATTCCATTAACAGTCTCTTACACCTCATCCAATCTGCTCTTAAGCCTGTCAATCAATTGTTTCATTTCTGTAATGTCCCTCCTGACTTCATCCCTTAGCTCTTGCATATTTCTTTGTAGGTCCATCAGCATGGTTATGACTATTATTCTGAATTCTTTTCAGGAAGATTGTTTAAATCCATCCTACCAGGCCATCTCTCTGGGGTTGTCTGGGTGATTTTTGACTGCACCAGATTCTTCTGTCTTCTCATGGTGATAGAAGCGGTCGCAGGCAGGTGACACGTGTGTCAGCTGGGAGAACAAAGTCCCTTCCTGCTTGTTGTTCTCCTTGCCCTTCTCTGCATCCTGTGTCAGTTACCCACACACCGGGAGGCAGTCTCTGGGATAATCCCCTGAGCTGCCATGGGCAGGGCTGCACTCAGGGTAGCCTAGAGCTCTGCAGGGGGTTGCAGCCACGCCGGGTGCATTCTGCAGCAAATCTGGCGCCTTTTCATGCCTTCCACACCTTCCTCTGGCTTCCACGGCCCTTCCTGGTTAGCTGCGCACACACCGGGAGGAGATTCTGTGTGGTTGCTGTGGACGGGGCAGCTCTCCCACTGTTCCCCAGCTGTGGCAGATCTGCCGGTCCATTTACGGCGCTGGCTGGGAGGAACAAATGGCAGGATGTTTATCACCATGAGGGGCTTCGGCAGGGCTGCTTTTCCTGGCAGCCGGTTAGGGGGCCCAAAATTCCTCAAGATTCCCAGCCTGCTGGGCTGGGTATGCTGGGATGATTTTGTTCAACTGTTGGTCCTTGGTTATTTAAGACTTTTAAAAAAGCGCCCGCTTTTCTTTTGTCCCAAGGGAGCCGGCTGTGGGGACCCGCTTGCAGTCTCCATCTTGGATCCTGCCCTTCCATTTCTCTAATCTTCAGTACACCATGCGATGTGTGTCTGTGCTCCAGGTGCCGATCACCAGGCATGGTTACTTAGCAGTCCTGTGCTTCCACTCCCTCCTCACTCTGATTCTTTTCCTCCCGCCAGTGAGCTGGGGTGGGGGAGTACTCGGGTCCTGCCGAGTCACAGCTTTGTATCTTACCCACTTCGTGAGGCGCTGATTTCTCACAGATGTAGATGTAGCCTGACTGTTGTACTGTATCTTCTGGTTTCTCTTTTAGGAATAGTTGTATTTGTTGTATTTTCACAAATATATGTGGTTTTTGGAGGAGATTTCCACAGCCCTGCTCACGCTGCCATCTTGGGCCTCCTCCCAGATTTCTCTTTTAACCTGAGCTTGCTAGTTATTAGATAATGTAGTAAAGGCTATCCTCCCAAGTTCAAAATCCTATCGTTCACTCTAATTCTTATCTCTCTTCAAGGGGGCTGCAGCAGCCATGAGTCACCAAGAAAAATAATTAAAGTGCATCAAGACTATTTCAAAAACTCAGTAATAAGAAATAGGCAAAGAATACAAACAATCCACAGAAAAGGAAATACAAATTTCTCTTAGAAGTATAAGATGATAAACATATAAATTATAAGTTATAATTAAAGAATCATGAAATGAAACTGTGCTAAGAACAATTTTTCTACCAAACAGGCTGGTAAATTAAAAAAAAAAAGAGTCTGACAACACATTGTGTTGGTAAAGATGTAGGGAAACAGGCACTCATACACTGCTTAAAGAGAATTCCTCCCAAGCAAGGCAACCTGGCTCTCAAAAATTACAAAAATACATCCCCTTTATTGTATCTCAGAGTGACACAAGAAACTGGTAATATTGGTTTCCTCCAAGCAGGGTCACCAAAGAGCTGGAGAAAAGGAAAGAATTTTAAAGTATATGAATGTATTAAATAAATGAATAACATTTGTATTTTAAAAATCATAATGAAACAAAAAATGACAAGACCAACAGTTTTGCTTTCAGATGGCCATGTTGAGTGACCTGAGCTTGGATACTGAGCTCTGTTCCCTTTCCCAGGAATCTCTACGTCCATGACTCAGCTGCAAAGCTAAGGCTATGGAAGCAACATTCTCGCATTCCAGCAGTATTTTCTGAGGGCTGACTGCGTGCCAGGCCCTGCTCTAGTTATTTGGGTATCACTAGTAATCAAACAGACAAAAACGCTAAGAATAAAAATATAAAGTAGTCGAGGGTTAGACCTGACAAAGTTAGGGCTTGGGGAGGATTTAGTTCAGAGAATCAGGAAGGCCTTGGTGAAGAGGGTGACTTTTGAGTAACACCTAAAGAAAGTACAGAAGCAAACCAGGTAGATAACTGGGCAAAAGCATTTCACTCACAAGGAACAGCAAGTGCAAAGGCCCAGAGGTAGGAGTGTACCCAGTGTATTCATTGAACAGCAAGGAGGCCCATGTGGCGAAAACAGAGTCAACGTGGAAGAGTAAGAGGAGATGAGAAATGGGGTCACGTGGGATCTTCAGCTTTCACTCTGAGATGGAGAGCCCTTGTTATGTTTGAGCAGAGGACTGACAAGTGCTCACTTTACTTCACTGGTTGCTGTGTAGCTGAGGGAATGAAGTAGGGCAAAGGACAGCAAATAAGAGGCTATCACCTTAATCTGGGGTGGAGACTATGGCAGACTGTGGGACGGTGCAAGTGCTGAACAGTGGCTGAACGCTGGCTACGTTTTGAAGACAGACATAACCAAATTTGTTGATTGTCTGAATACAGGATATAAGAAAGAAAACTCACGAGCTCAGTGCCAGGCATGTCACAACTGAGATGTTTACTAAGCATTCAAGCAGAGACGACCAATGGGCTGCTGGAGATACAAATCAGAGTTCAAAGAAAAGGCCCAGGCTAGAGACACAAATTTGGCATTGGTCGTATTATTGGTGGCATAAAGCCATGAGGTTGGTTGAGATCACCTACAGAATGAGGATAGGTAGAAAAGAGCCCTGGGCATGAAGTAATTACCATTTTCAACATTTTTTGCCCAAAGTTCCTTTTAACCTTCTTCTTCAAGAATTCTAGCTACAGTATAACCACCCTTTGAGAATGAAAACTTGTACACTCTTAAGCTATTTCATAAAATTTCATTCCCCAGACCAAGGTGTGGTAGAATCCCACCTCTTCCCCACAGATTGGGCTGGACCTCAAATGATAAACCCTTCACACAGTGCCACTCACCTTTCACAGTAAGCTGAGACTTCTCAAAGGGCAGGGCCACTCCTGCCCGGCTAGAACTGGCAGATGCCATGTCATCACCAGGAAACTGCGAGACAAACACAGCAGGTTTAGAGAACACTGGAGAAAAGATTGGGGAACTGGACCCAATTTTAATATTTGAGTTTAAAAGAGACAAAGCAAGAAAATATAAACATCCAAGCAACTTTGGCGATACTACTTCCAACCAGCTGGGGTCTGCACTGTCATGACCTTAGAGCCTGCATAGGTCTGGCCTAGCCCAGGACTACTGCATCAACATTTAGAGGAGAGACAGCCCCATACAACATCTCTAAAAAGAAGTCACAGTTCAACAGTCAGTGTTTCAACTGAAAAAAAAATCTGATTGTTTTTAATGGACAAAAATCTGAACAGACATTTTTCCAATGAAGATATACAAATGGCCAATAAGCACATGAAAATATTCTTGACATCATTAGTCACACCCATCCCTTTCATTCCATCCTGGTTAGAAGCAGGAGTCAATCTTGCATTTTAAATGGATCTTTTACTCATACATATGATTTTGTAACATTGTCATTTGTCATTTGGAAAGTCTTGGTTCATTCAGTTATGTAGATATTCCAAATGTTGACACATGTCATTACACATAATCAAAAAAAAAGCAGAGTTCTGAATGTCACTGCTGACCTCATCAGAAATATCTTCAAACACTGGGAAGCTGTGAAGCTCTTGGTGGTAAATATAAATGTTCCAAAATTCTAATTTTCACTTTAAAAACTCATATTTTATTGTTGGCAACAAATACTGTCAGTTATTTTCCTTGAAGTGACAGGCTCACTTTATTCATCTTCAAGAAAATGTCTGCCAAATTCCTAAATCTCATAATTTTGTTAGTTTTTTAAAGTAAAAATGATTATTTCATAAAAACGCAATAATTCAGTTCTCAGTTCAAACCATGGTACAAGTGCTTTTTCTCAACATGACCACTCTACTGTATATGCCATGGAAATGCTTTGAGCATATTTCCAATTTCATCACACAGAATATTAAAAAGACATGTGCACAAGGGTCAAGACCTAACAAAGTTAATAACTTGTACTGCTTCATCAAGCACATTTGTAAGTGAAACTGGCTCTTTGTTTTCTTTTTATCGAGTGTGCCGAAGTGAGGGATACAGTGACAGCTGATTGCTGGCACTGCCCTAATTCATGCTGTGGCACCAACAGTTTTATTCACCTTTGCTTCTGCACCATCAGTGCAAATGTGATCACAGTGAAAGGGCAAATAAAATTACTATGAAACTTCGTTGAGGGGTCACCAGGAGTCAGAGGATACTCTTGGAAACTCCTGCTGTAAAACCCCTATGAAATTCCTATTCTATTCGACATCATTAATACCGTCTTTCATTCTATTTGTGTCTGATCTCTCCTCCTAATTTCCTATTCTGAAAAGTGGTTCAGCCTTAAAACATGGTGGTTAACTCACCATATTACTCTAACAATGGAAGCCCTTTACGTGAATTAAATGTAGCTACAACAAAGTCACATTGATTCTGACATTTCCCATAACTAAAGTCAAATCATTTTATGGTTCAAGATTTTAACCAAAGCCAAACAAAACAATCTGCTGTATTTATAAGATGTATCCAATCCAAAAAAAATTAAAGTGACTAGTTTAGTTTTACTTTAACCTTATACACGGAGTACCAATGGAAACTTCTGAAATGTTACAGGTAACACAAAAGAAAACAGTACTGCAATTTGGGAATATAAGAATACAATATTCTTGTCAAGATCTCTAGACACCAGAACTCCACATTATTAAATTCGACAGCGAATTCTCAGTCCTCATCTCATATGGCCTACTGGCAGCATCTGATACAATGGATCACTTTTTCTTCCTTGAAATTCTTTCTTCCTTCAGGTTCCATGACACCTGCCTGTTTTCCTCCTGCCTCTCAGGGTGCTCTTGGCCTCTTCTGTTGGCTTTTTCCCTCCTCAACCTCTAATCATCCGAGTATCCCATAGTTCAGGCTTTGCACATCTTCTCCTGGTTCTCTCATCCTGTCTCATGGCTTTTCTCTTGGTTCTCTCATCCTGTCTCATGGCTTTCAACACCACCAATTTGTGGACAATCCCAAATTGGTATGTCCAGCATGAACCTCAACCTTGAGCCTCAGATCCTCTTTGTCTACTGACAAAACTGAGCTTCGATATTCCCCATCAAACCTGTTCCTCAGTCTTCTGTATCTCAGTGAATGACAATTCCTTCCATCCAGTGGCTCAAAACAAAATTCTGGGTCATTCCTGCTTCCCCTTTCCTTTCATATATTCACTGTCAATAAATCCTGTTGGTTCTACCTTTAAAATATTTCTGAGTTCAATCCCTACAGTCACTGCCTTGGTCCAAAGCACCATGATCTCTTCCCAAGACTTTTGTTTTTCCTGCCCCTGCCCTCTGCCCTCTTCAATCTAATCTCTTCATTCAGCACAACAATTTTTTTTTAATATGTACATCAGATCCTATCGCTCTGCTAAATCAAAAACATCCAGTGGCTTCCCGTCTAGCTCAGATAAAAGTCAAAGTCCTTAAAATGTCCTTTAGAGGTCCTACGAGATACACTACCACACACTTCTCTGACCCCATCTCCCATTTCCTATCTCCACCCCACCCTCCCCCAAAGCTACATGAGCCTCTTTGTTGTCCCCCGAACATGATGGGCATGCTCCCCTATCAGACTTCTACCCCTTCCATCTAGAATGTTCTACCCCCAGTTGTCCACATGTATGATTTATTCCCTTACTGCCTTTAGACTCTTACCAAATGTCATTTTCTTAAGGGGCCTTCCCTGACCACCCTATCAACCCCACCTCTCCACATACATTAATACCCCTTCTTCTCTATTTTACTTTTCCTTCTTAACATTTATCACCGACGTAATTCAGATTGTATTGATTTATTGTATTTATTATCTCTCTCCTGCCCCTAGAAGGTAGACTCTGTGAGGGCTGAGATGTGTGTCCTATCTGTTAGCCCTATAGCCCTACTTTCTAGAATGGTACCTGGATCTTAATGGGAGCTCCATAAATATTTATAGACTGAATTAATTTCAGTATCATATTTCTGAAATTTAAAAGGATGATGTTTTGACTCCCACAGACTAAATTTGTTTTGGTAAACCAATAAAAAGATCAACTCTCTTCATAACCATCAGATTAACAAGACATTAGAAGTTTGACAGTACATGTTGGTGAGAAGCCTCATACACTTCTGGAGGCAGCACAAGTTAGATGGTACCTAGCAACCTCCAGTAGAGTTAAAGACGCACATGTTGTACCTCCCAGGATTCCACTCCAAAGTATTATTGCCAGGGGAAAATCTTCCAACACATACAGCAGAAGCCATGTTCAAAAATGTTCATCACAGCATTGTTTATAACAGCAAAAATCTGTAAGCAAACTAAATGCCCATCAATGGGGGGAATGGATAAATTGTGACATACTTATACAATGAAATGCTCTATAGTACTTGAAGTATATGAATTCTGTCTACATGTATAAATCCCAAACTATAATACTTAGACGGAAAAAGAAAAGCAAGTGGCAGCCGAAATGCAGCACGATGCCACTGGTGTACACTTGAACTTACACAAAACAATTGTTGTGGAAACACATAAATGTAATAAAACTATACAAGCACAGATGGCGAGGCACCACACCAAGTTCAGAACAGAATTACTTCTTGTGTGGCAGAGGCGAAAGCAGAGACATTGGAGTGAGGAGACCAAAGGAATTTCAACTGTATCTGCAACATTTGATATTTTCAAGAAAAAAGTTCTGAAGCAAACATGGAAAATTTATTCCATGTTAATATTTACTAAATCCAGAGGGTGGTTTTTATGACTGTTATCTTATTCTCTAAACCATTTTATACGTTTGATCTTTTTCATAATTATCAATAATGCTAAGGGGGAAAAAAGATTATATCTTGAGTAATGAAGGAAAGATTAATAATTATAAATTAAGCCTCTGGGATTTTGGTAACAGGGGTTAAAAGTGCTACAAGCAGGAAATCCATTATTTATACAGTTTAGAAATAAAAGACTATTTTGAAAATCTTTACATCTGCTGGACTCTTTCTTTCCCAAGGCAATTCTGAGGATTGTTTTTAAACTAGCTTGTCTTCTCTGAGCTACAGCAGTTTTTAGCCTGTGGTTTGAGCCTGAGAGAATTCCAGGGAAAGAAACCCAAAGCGCCCATGTGGCCTGTTAAACGGGAGTAAGACTAAACCTCTTGATCTATACTTCATGATACCTGAATAAAATCAACTGAATAAATTCTGAAGAAGGCCCAGGAGGAAGAAAGCCAACTGGGAAAGCAGAAGTAACAGAGCAGATGACACCACCATGCTTCCTTTCTCCGGCGTCTTTCATACTTACCATCCATTTTTTTTAACAATAATCCATGTTATTATGTGGGGCTTTGTCTCTTTCCAGAGCTAATCAGGAAGATATCACCATGACCTTATAAGGTAAGTACAGTATTTCCAATCATAAAACCTTTCCAACCCATATATAAAGAAAAATAATGATTTCTATAGAAGGGAAGTCGGATCCCATCCCAGTTGTGGGTAAAATTGTAATATTTCCAGAATATCTTGCCTGGCTTTAATGCATCCTCAGGGGTGGAGAGAAGTATGGCTTTAGTGCATCTGCGGATCAATAGGCGTTCCTCAGGGGTGGAGAAAAGTTCCTCAACATATCAATGGGTAATTACCTGGGCAAAGGAGGGCTTATCTGAACATGAAAGGTTAAGGGGAGGGCTGGTTGGCTTCTCCTGGAGCAGGAGAGAGAAACGGCCCCATACTGCAGTTTGTAAGCAATAAATGGGTTTTAAATTTTATTTCTCCCTTTGACTGATTTCGGTTTTAGAGGTATTTTGCCCGGGGACCTCCTCTCCCCGGAGTTAATCTGGTGTTAGTCGGCAGGACCTCTGAACCTGAAATCTGTCATAATGGGTACAAGTGAGACCCTTGGCAGGGCTGCCCCTAGAGATGATGGGGAGAAGTGGCGCTTGTGCCAAGGGGCCTCTGTCTGCACCCATGTGGCCATGGAGGCCCCCCCACTGCTGCCAGCCACACCGACCCTGACCCCAGCCCGTGGCACGAGCTGGAGGCTGCTGCTGCTGCTGCCGGCCGGAGCCTGGTTACAACTATAGAAAAGAGCAGAGGTCTGGTTCACCTTGATAGAGAAGCAACTGGCTGCTGTGTACCATGTCTTGCTGGCTATGGAGCCCATCACCGGAACAGCTCCAACCAAGGTAATAGCCACCTATCTCATCACGGGGTGGGTGTGAGACTGGACCCACAGGCCATGGAATGATGTGGCACAGACACCTACCATATATCATGTGACTGGCCATTTGCCTTTGGCATCCCCAGGGAATAATGAAGCAGACGCATTGGCCCAGGTGTGATGGCTAAAAGGAAAGCCTGCCTCTGATGTGGCCCAATGGCTACATCAGTGTCTGTTGCATGCGGGGCAAAAGACAATGTGGGTCCATCAGTGGGGCTTACCATTGACCTTTGAGGAATTCAGCCAAGCCTGGAAGGAGTGCCTGTGTGCTCTCAGATGGACTTACACCGAGTCCCGCAGCAACATAGGACAATAGAAAAGGGGTCAATAGCCCTCCTCAGGTGGCAGACAGACTATTCTGGGCCTCTGCCCATATCAAAAAGATATCGGTATGCCATGACTTGTGTGGATACAGCTACTGGATTATTGGTTGCTTTTCCTGCACATCATGTAGATCAGCAAACCACCAAGAGGGGCCTGGAGCGTCTCTTGGCAGCCTATGGCCGGCTGCAGGTGATTAAAAGTGATCAAGGCACCCACTTTACTGGGTATGCATTGCAAAGATGGGTGCAGTGATTAGAAATAAAGTGGAAATTAGATACTGTTAAATGGACGTGGCCCTGGACATTTCGACACAAGGACTGGCGATGGCTGGCCCTTCTGGCACCTTGGAGAAAAGGCCTGGAAGCTGGCCTCCTGTGTATTCGTGGAGTAACAGCAGAGTGGCCCCCAAAGATAATGTTTATTTTCTTCTACAGTCCTTGTGGCCTGGATGCACCCCCTGGCTGCAGCTGCTGCATAATACCTGGAATGGATGAGCTTTGGACTTAACCTGCATAGGATTTTGAACCTAGCTGAATCCTCTGGCCTGAGGATTATCATGATTTTATTGCTCGTCAAGAAAAAATGCTTAAAGAGAGGCTTGACTTTGTCTAATGTTCGGTAAAAGTTTTGTGAGTAATCTAGCATGGTTGTTAGGAATGAGTAAACAAGTGTAGCAAGTGATAATAATAGTGTGTTAGTGTATTAAACATATTTTGTGCTGAGTGAGTGATTGTGCTGTAAAGCACATTTACTTAACCTGCATAGGCTGGATCCTCTGGCTTGAGGATTATCATGATTTTATTGCTGTTGCTATTGTATGTCATTAGTCTGGTTACAATGCTTCAGTTTTCTCGCCCAGGGACCATTGCAAAAGACAGGGAATGAGCAAATTGTAAGGCGAGATTTCTGGAGGGTGGCTTGTGGGTAAAACTGTAATATTTGCTGAATATCTTGCCTGGCTTTAGGGCATTCTCAGGGGTAAGAGAGAAGTTCATCTCCATATCAATGGGTAATTACCTGAGCAACTGAGGGCTTATCTGAACCTGAGAGGTTAAGGGGAGGGCTGGTTGGCTTCTGCTGAAGCAGGAGAGAGACATGGCCCCAGACTGAAGTTTGCAAGCAATAAATGGATTTTAAACTTTACTTCTCCCTTTGACTGATTTCAGTTTCAGAGGTATTTTGCCCCGGGATTTCCTCTCCCCGGAGTTACACCAGTCAAAGTACTTTCGGGCCCCACACTGGACACGGTTCCTAATAAGTATGAAATCCAACCTTTCCCCCATCCCACACTACAGGAAGCTCATAGAACCTGATAACTAGAATTTGCTCTGCACCTGTCTCAGCAACACTGTATATGGATTGAAATAATTTTTCCCCTGCTAAAAACAATGGGAAGTGTTTGTGTTCAAATCACTCCAAAAAAACTAAGTTAGCATAAGCCTGGGGTAGGAGGGCGAACAATATTTAAAATATCACCAAAGGTTATATATACACAAAAGATTTCATTATTGAAGATAGTAATGGATTTAGTGGGAGGGGAAGAAGGAAGTCAAAAATAAGTCTGGAAGATCTACCCATATTTTTCTTTTACAAAAATAAAAACCACACTGTCCTCTGAAGTTACCCTTTTGTAAAGCTTGACAAGCATTTTTTAAATAAAATATAAAATACCAGAGTAGAAAATATAAGAGTACATCACCCATAAAGTATTATTTCATAAAAAGTTTGTTTCAGATATATATAGATTCTTATGTACATGTATAATTGGGTCAGGATATAAAATATGTCTTACTAAAGGTTGCAGTCAAAAAAGCTTAAGAAAAATTGCTCTGCAACAATGCCATTTTAGGTAGGTCTTTAGATTAGAGAGACACTCACAAACACCACAAAACTAATCTGGAAACTATTTACTCAGAGAAATTGCATCAGTTTATTTTCATTTTAGGTCTGAGAAATTTTCCCACATCTTGGTTAAATAATCTCATGGGCTTTGATGAAAGGTTTTGGTACTAGTGTTACATCAGTAAATAAAACAGGAAAAAAAATCCTACCCTACAGTGTTCCAGTAAAGAACCAAAAAAGATACCCTCCTGGCTCTTGCAGGGGAAGGGAAAAATTAACCATTGTGAAATATGCCTAGACTGTTCCCCAAAACAAAGACTTTTTCTCTGGAGAGCAGGTCGGTCCTTATCAGAGCTTATCCTGACTGGAGGGAAGAATTTCCCTGACTGAGGCCCACTCTAGTCTTCTTGTCTCACCTAAAGGGAGGGTGGTGGGAAACAGTTAATAAACACTTGTGAAGGCCACAACTCAGGGACACAGAGCCATTTAAAGATGGAAATTTAATCATAAGATGGCATAATGCTCTCCTTCCCCCACAGTTTACCACTACATCATGGTTCCCGTATAATAGTGAATTATAGCTGAAAGAACTGAAAATGCATATTCTATTTAAGAAGGAACTCCTAGGGAAGACCAAAGATAACCTCTCACCTTTAGTCAATTGAGTCCTGGCACACAGGTCAGCCAATTGGTACTTCACACTTCAATGTACACAACAATTTGAAGAGCACCTAAGACAAAAAAAAAAAAGATATCAAAACAAAGAGGAAAAACAGACCTCAACTGATAAGCTGATCCTGAAATTCATAAGGAGATGCAAGGAACCCAGAACAGCCAACATAATCTTGAAAAAGATAAACAAAGTTAGAGGATTCACACTCCCTAATTTCAAAACATACTACAAACCTACAGTAATCAAGACTGTGTGGTACTAGCATAGAAACAGACACAGGGCAAATGTCATAGGATTGAAGAGTCGAGATATAAACCCATATATTTAAGTTCAATTGATTTTAGACAAGGGTACCAAGACAATTCAACAGGAAAGGAATAATGGTCTTTTCAACAAATGGTGCAGGGACAACTATATATTCATGGGCAAATAAATGAAGCTGGACCCCTACTTCATATCTTATACAAAAATTGAACCCCAAATGGATCAAAGATCAAAATATAAGAGCAAAACTATAAAATTCCTAAAAGAAACCACAGGTATAAATCTTTATGACTTCAGATTAGGAAACGGTTTCTTCCACATGATATGAAAAGCACAAACAATGAAAGAAAAACATGGTAAATTTGACTTCATCAAAATTAAAACCTTCTGTGCAAGAATACCAACAAGAAACTAAAAAGACAACCCAAAGAATGAGAGAAAATATTTGTCAATCGTGTATCTGATAAAAGACTTCTACCTAGAAAACAGAGATCATTTACAACTCAACAATAAAAAAACAAATAATCCAACTTAAAAAAAACTTAAACAGATATTTCATCAAAGATAAGCAAATAAACAATAAGAACATGAAGCAATGGTCAACATCATCAGTCACTAGGGAAATGCAAATTAAAACCACAATGAGATAATCACTTCACACAAAGCAAAATGGTCAAAATCAAAAAATATACAACAACAGGTGGAAATGTAAACTGGTTAAATCATTATGAAAAGCAGTATGGCGGTTCCTCAGAAAACTAAAAAGAGAAATACCATTTGATACAGTAATTCCACTTCTATAAATTTACCATAAGAAGACAAAATTCCTCATTCAAAAAGATATATGAAGGGGGCTTGATGATGGCAGCATGAAAAGTGGGAAAGAAACCTCCTCCCAAAACCACATATAATATAAAAATATAGCAATACAACCAATCCTGAAAGAGTGACAGGAAAGAAGACTGTGACAGACTGCCTACATCTGGGGAAAAGAGAAGACCTCAAGGAAAATGGTAAAGAAGCAAAGCCATGATCCAGTGGGACCCAAGCCCTCCCGCCAGCCCAGCTCACCAGCAGGAGGAAGAGAAGCAGAGCAGAGAGGGAGTAGAGGCCTAGGACTGCTGAACAGAAAGCCCTGGAGACCTGCTCCGGGAGCATGAGCCTGCCTTACATGGGGCGCTGGAGATCAGTGGGGATGGAAAGCTAAGACAGGCGGAATACTCGGAGACACTGAGATTCCAGGCACTTGTGGAGAGAACAGGCACCCCCAACTGGCAGCTCTGGGACAAAAGAAAGGCAGACTCTCTGAGAGACTTCCCAACAGCAACAGGGCTGCTAAAGGGACAAGGACTGCATGGAGCTTCCTGCTCAGGAGAAAGGACAGGTGGACAAAATCATCCCGGCGCACTCTGCCCAGTAGGTTGGGAACTTTCAGGAGCTTCAGGCACTCTAGCCCCTTGACTGGCAAACTAGGCCCAACGCCCCACACCACAATACTCAGCCTGCCGCTCCTTCCTCTCAGCTGGCACTGGCTCACAAACCTGCTGCCCCGACCATTGCGCCACGCCAGTCAGAGGGGAGCCCCGCCTACAGCAGCTACAGGGCATAGCATTGACACTCCTCCCTGTGCACTCGGCCCACTGGCCCTGGCGGTGGAGTCAGGCTCGGCAGCCAGGAAGCAGGAAAGAGCTCTTTCCTCCTAGAGGGCACCAGTGCCAATCACCTGCAACCCCCACCATCACTCCAGGTGCTAAGCAACTCTAGAGACTAGAGCTTCTGGACACTAGAGGGCGCTGCCTACACAAAGTTATTATTTCATATTATTTATTACAAACATGAAACATCAAAATAATCTGCTACAAACCAAAATCCCACAAACACCAGAAAGAGGGCTAAGTTAACCAACTATTCCTGATAAAGATTTCAAAATAAAAATCATAAACATGCACACGAAGATACAGAAAAATATTCAAGACCTCAGGAAGGACTTCAAGAAAGAAACTTTGAAAAAACAGATTATCCAAAATGAAACACATAATAGAGGGATTTAAAAGCAGATTAGATGACATAGAGGAGATGGTAAATGAAACAGAAATTAGAGAACAGGAATATAAAAAAGCTGAGGCACAGAAAAAACGATTTCTAAGAATGAAAGAATCTTAAGAGAACTGTGTGACCAATCCAAATGGAACAATATTCACATTATAGGGGTACCAGAAAAAGAAGAGAGAGAAAAAGGGATACAGTGTCGCTGAGGAAATAATTGCTGAAAACTTCCCAGGTCGAGGGAAGGAAATAGTATCTCAGACCATGGAAGTGTACAGATCTCCCAACACAAGGGACCCAAGGAAGACAACACCAAGACATATGATAATTAAAATGGCAAAGATCAAGCACAAGCACAGAGTATTAAAAGCAGCAAGAGAGGACTTCCGGGAAGATGGCGGTGTGAGCAGGGTGGCAGAAATCTCCTCCCAACACTATATTTATCTACGAAAACACAGAAAATACATCTATTCCTAAAAGAGAGACGAGAATACACAGGAAAGCGCACAGCGTGCAGCTACACCCGAGAGGACTCGGCACCCCAAGAGGCGGGTAAGATACGGAGCCGCGACCCGGCGGGACCCGAGCCCTCCCCCACCCCAGCGCACCGGCGGGAGGAGAGGATTCAGAGCCGGGAGGGAGTGGAAGTGCACCCCGCGAAGTAGCCAGCCCCGGTGATCTGCGCGGGGAGCGCTGACCCACATTGCGCAGTGCAGCGGAGATTGGAGAGACAGAGGGGCAGGATCTGAGCGGGGAACGCACCAGGGTGCTTGCAGCCGGCTCCCGGGAAGGAAAAAAAAAAGTGCGCGCTTTCTTCAGCGGTCTTAAAGAGACAGGAGCCCAGCGGAGGAGCCGGATCGCCCCAGCACACTCAGCCCAGCAGGCTGGGAGTCCTGGGGAGTTTCAGACGCCTTAGCTGGCGACTGAGGAAGCGTAGCCATACTTAACACTTCTCACTGAGATCAACAGCCTCCTATTCGTTCCCACCACTGCCAGAGCGATAAAGGGCCCTGCGGAGCGGCACAGTCACAGCTGTGGAATAGTGGGGCAATAGCGCCACCTAGAGCATTCCCACAGAATCTACGTCTGGTGGGCATTTTTTTTGTTTTTTTTGTTTTGTTTTGTTTTTTGTTTTGTTTTTGTTTTTTCTTTTCTTCCTTTTTTCTTTCTTTACTCTTTTTTTTTCTTTTTTTTTTCTTCTCTTTTTAAAGTCTTAAAGAGCCCAGCTGACATACGTGGCAACTATCAGTGACCAAATTATACAGCCATGAAAAGACAGAGGAATATGGTTCAGACCAAAATCAACCAGACAACCCCAGAGAGGGAGTCTGAAGGGATGGAAATGCACAGCCTCCCTGAAAAAGAATTCAGAATAAAAGTCATAACCATGCTGATGGACCCACAGAGAAATGTGCAAGAGCTGAGGGAGGAAGTGAGGGAACTGAGGAAAGACAATACAGAAATCAGACAAGCGATCGACGGGCTTAACAGCAGAATGGATGAGATGCAAGAGACTGTTAATGGAATAGAAACAGAGAACAGGAGTACAGAGCAGCTGAGGCAGAGAGAGATAAAAGGATTTCTAGGAATGAAAGAATATTAAGAGAACTGTGTGACCAATCCAAACGGAACAATATTCGCATTATAGGAGTACCAGAGTAAGAAGAGAGAGAAAAAGGGATAGAAAGTGTCTTTGAAGAAATAATTGCTGAAAACTTTCCCTCGCTGGGGAAGAAGTAGTCTCGCAGTCCACCGAAGCTCATAGATCTCCCAACACAAGGGACCCAAGGAAGACAACACCAAGACACATAATAATTAAGATGGCAAAGATCAAAGATAAAGACAGGGTATTAAAGGCAGCTAGAGAGAGAAAAAAGATCACCTACAAAGGAAAACCCATCAGACTATCATCAGACTTCTCAACAGAAACCTTACAGGCCAGAAGAGAATGGCATGATATATTTAACGTTATGAAACAGAAGGGCCTCGAACCAAGAATATTGTATCCAGCACGATTATCATTTAAATATGATGGAGGGATTAAACAATCTCCAGATAAACGAAAGTTAAGAGAATTTGCGTCTCATAAACCACCACTACAGGATATCTTAAATGGACTGCTCTAGAGGGAAGCACACCTAAGGCTAAAAAGATGTCATCAGAGAAAAAAAAATCATAGCAAAGAAAGCAGACCATCCAAATACTAACTAAAGGTAAAGAATAAAACACCTATTATAGAAAGAATGGAGGAGGAGGAATAAGAAGGGAGAGAAAGAAAGAAACATCAGACTGTGTTTACAATAACTTAACAAGAAAGTTAAGTTAGATTGTTAGATAGTAAAGAAGTAACCCTTGAACCCTTGGTAACCACGAATGTAAAGCCAGCAATGGCAATAAGTACATACCTATCAATAATCACCCTAAATGTAAATGGACTGAATGCACCAATCAAAAGACACAGAGTAACAGAATGGATAAAAAAGCAAGACCCATCTATATGCTGCCTACAAGAAACTCAACTCAAATCCAAAGATATACACAGACTAAAAGTGAAGGGATGGAAAAAGATATTTCATGCAAACAACAAAGAGAAAAAAGCAGGTGTTGCAGTACTTGTATCAGACAAAATAGACTTCAAAACGAAGAAAGCAGCAAAAGATAAAGAAGGACATTACGTAATGATAAAGGGGTCAGTCCAACAAGAAGATATAACCATTATAAATATATATGCACTCAACACAGGAGCGCCAGCATATGTGAGACAAATACTAACAGAATTAAAGGAGGAAATAGACAGCAATGCATTCATCTTAGGAGACTTCAACACACCACTCACTCCAGAGGCCAGATCAACCAGACAGAAAATAAGTAAAGACACAGAGGCACTGAACAACACACTAGAACAGATGGACCTAACAGACATCTACTGAACTCTACACCCAAAAGCAACAGGATACACATTCCTCTCAAGTGCACATGGAACATTTTCCAGAATAGACCACATACTAGGCCACAAAAAGAACCTCAGTAATTTCAAAAATATTGAAATCCTACCAACCAACTTCTCAGATCACCAAGGTATAAAACTAGAAATAAATTTTAGAAAGAAATCAAAAGGCTCACAAATACATGGAGACTTAAATAACACTCTCTCCTAATTAATCAATGGGTTAATCAACAAACAGAAATCAAAGAATATATGGAGACTAATGACAACAACAACACAAAGCCACAACTTCTGTGGGACGAGCAAAGGCAGTTCAAGAGAGTATATTGCAATCCAGGCCTATTTAAAGAAGGAAGAACATTCCCAAATGAATAGTCTAAAGACACACTACTGAAATTGGAAAAAGAAGAACAAATGAGGCCCAAAGTCACCAGAAGGAGGGACATAATAAAGATTAGAGAAGAAATAATAAAATTGAGAAGAAGAAAACAATAGAAAAATCAATAAACCAAGAGCTGGTTCTTTGGAAAAATAAACAAAATAGATAAACCGCCAGACTCACTAAGAGGAAAAGAGAATCTACACACATAAACACAATCAGAAATTTTGAGGAAAACAAATTCACGACAGACCCCACAGGAAATACAAAGAATCATAAGAGAATATTATGAGAATCTATATGCTAACAAGCTGGAAAACATAGAAGAATGGACAACTTCTTAGAAAAATACAACCTTCCAAGACTGACCAAGCAAGAAACAGAAAAACTAAACAGACCAATCACCAGCGACGAAATCGAACTGGTAATCAAAAAACTACCCAAGAACAAAACCCCCGGGCCTGATGGATTCACCTCTGAATTCTACCAGACATATAGAGAAGAAATAACACCGGTTCTCCTTAAAGTTTTCCAAAAAATAGAAGAGGAGGGAATACTTC
>JAVSCE010005170.1:0-42514 GCA_032199065.1 Smutsia gigantea | reverse complement strand
AGGGTTCCCCTTTCTCTGCATCCTCACCAGCATTTGTTGCTATATTCTTTTCTATGTTGGCCATCCTAGCTGGCATGAGGTGATATCTCATTGTGGTTTTAATTTGCATTTCCCTGATAATTAGAGATGTGGAGCATTTTTTCATGTGCCTGTTGGCCATCTGAATTTCTTCTTTGGAGACTTGTCTGTTCATATCCTCCGCCCATTTTTTAATAGGATTGTTTGCTTTTTGGGTATTGAGGCATATGAGTTCTTTATATATTTTGGATGTTAACCCTTTGTCAGATATGTCATTTACAAATATATTCTCCCATACCATAGGATGCCTTTTTGTTTTGCTGATAGTGTGCCTTGCTGACTTCACATCCTAATGCTGGTTTCATTTAGTTAACATTCATTTACAGGGTGTGTTTGTTGAAGAATTCTATCACATTCATCTCTATATCCTGGCACTTCACATCCTCCACATGTGGTAGGTCTTCAGTGAATACTCAGAAGGAATACGTGGGCAACAAAGCATATCTGTACAGAAATGTTATAATCATGAAGCTGCAGGGGCTTGTGAGTTGATGGCCGGTTATGTACCATTTTAGCCACTACTTGATCTTAACTCCCAGTTGCTAAATTTGGAAGTACATTGCGAGGGTGTGTTTTCCTACATATATATAACAATAACAATATTATACACAACAGTAATAGTAGTATAACTCTACTCAGGTTCCCAGACCTGATACCAATGTGTGTAAGTATGTATAAGTATGTGGGAGGGGGTCTTCCCACACATACCACCAAGCAATTCTTCAATACCAGCAGCGTGTTGGATAACTCAATTCTGGTGTTATTTGCCCAGAGATAGCACCAGATTCCCTGGGTTAAGAGCTCTGTCCTGCAAGACTGCCCTCCATCCCCAACTCCAGGCATTGTTTGCAAGCCCCATGCAGTTACCTGTGCTTCTGATCTACTGGCTACAGATTGGAGGCTCCCACACCTCCCTCTTAGGTTTGCTTAATTTGCTAGAGTGACTCACAGAACTAAGGAAAACATGTTTACCATTTTAATAAAGGATACTATAAATGATACAAATTAACAGATAAAGAGATACAAAGGGCAAGGTCCCAAATAATGGGGCTTCTATCCTTCTGGAGCTTGGGGCTTGGCTCCATGGCATGTGGAGGTGGTTTGGTTTCCCAAGCATAGACGCTCTCCCTGCCTGAAAAGCAGGATCCAATATAGCAGAGTGATAAGCTTTTCTCAGGGGGTTTCTGTGAGGACTTCATTGCATAGTCATGATTGCCTAAATTATTGTCCATTGGCTGATTCAGCCTCAAGCACCTGCCCTTTGGTGGGGGTCCAAAAGTCTCTCATTAGCATGCAAGACACCCATTTCACCTTTAAGACTGCAGTGTTTTCAGGAATTGTGGATGAAGATAAAATATACCTGGGAAATATATATTTGGTCATCTGAATGACCAAATATGTATTTCTTATAACTTTTTATATCGCAGGCATGCATGACTGGTTCCAGAGCTGCTCTGTCCAGTACAGTAGCCACTAGCAACATGTGACATTTTAAATTTAAATAGAATAATCAAATAAAAAATTCAGGCCCTCAGATGCACTAATCACTTTTCAAGTTGCTAGTTGCTACTGCGTTGCATAGCAAAGATCTAGAACATGTCTATCATCTCAGAAACTTCTGTTGGTAGCACTGAGCTTGTTGGTAGTACTTCTTGTTCCTCTGGGCTGATGTGTTCAAGTACAATTAACCCACTTCCCCAGGTAGCATCTGAAGATACAGTTGCCAGATAAAATATTGGATGGTCAGTTAAATTTTCATTTCAGATAAGTAACAAATAATTGCTTTAGACTAAGTATATGCCCTGAAATATTGCATGAAGCATACTACAATATACTAAAGCAAAAATAGTTGTTTATTGGAAATTCAGATTTAACTAGGCATCTTGCATTTTTATTTGCCAAATCTGGCAATGCTATTTGAAGAGTAACATTGGAGCATCTTGCCCAGGAGGCTGGATCCTCTCACCATTGGCAGTTTTTGTGGGAAGAATTGAGAAGGGCTGATACCCAGAGAGAAGCTAATTCATTATGAGGAAATGGGTCTGTAAGTTTATCTGCGTGTGTTGAGGAAGGCTGAGAAAGAGGTCCTTGAATACACTGACTGGTTTCTTCTCTTTCCTTAGGTTTCAAAAGTTTCTCACTATGAAGAGATGCCTGAATTCAGAGTATCTGTCAAACTCATCAGTTCTCAGAAATAACTGGATGGATGATGTCAGTGTTCTGACACCACTGACTGATTCCGCACCTGCAAATGTTTTCCTATTAATAAACTTACTCTGGGTTTATTTCTTTGTGTATACACATGTGCCCTGGGGATGAGGGGATTAAAGAGGAGGAAGAATATTACTGAGGGGTAGCTTTCTTTAGTGAAAAATGTATCTAATGTTTTGAATAAGTAATACACTTAGAGAGTTCAAGCAAATGGAAATAACAAGGTTAATATTGAGAATCCACTTCTCTACAGGATTACTCCATTGTTCCCACAGTAATCTGCCCATTGTTAATTCTTGCAGATGTGAGTTAAGAATGAATGTGTGTTTTATCTCTACCCCCTTTCATTCTTAAAAGGTAGCAAACTGTATACACTACTTTGCACTTGCTCTTTTCTTGGAGAACTTTCTTGATAGGAATACACACGGAGCTTTCCTACACACTGTCACATAATCACAAAATGTGTGGATGCATTACAGATTACATAACCTGTCCCCTGTTAATAGGCACATAAAATAATTCTGGAATGATAAAGCCTGCTTTACAGCAAAATTGAAATTATTCTCATATTCTGATGGGATGGTGGAAAATGAACAGAAGTTCAAGTCATTCAGGTTGAATTCAAATTTCTTCTGCTTAAAAAATCTGTGACCTTAGGTTAATGATTTTGAAACTCAGTTTCTTCATCTGTAAAATGGAGGTAATACTTACCTTAAGTAACTATGAGGATGAAAAACAAAATGTGTATGATTGTTTGGAGCTCTAAAGAAAAGCACAAATTTACTCAATTTCAACACTATTTCTGTTGTGAGAGTTATATATAATATATTGTAATAGGAGTAGATTCCCCGAATTCCAGCCTGGCATGAGGAAATGCAAGATGGTGCAAAGAGGGAGGGAGGAAGGCAGTTTCATTAATTACCTGGCTAAGATACTTCTCTGGTCAAATGGGCATTTTCTGCCCTCCTCACACAGGAGTAAGAAAACACACCCAATATATCTGCTGCCTTGCCCCTTCTGCTGTTTCCTCTGCAGTCAAGTTCAGGTTTTAAGGATGTCTGCTACTCTGTAAAACCTGTGTGTGCTGTGGGTTGGGGGCCTGTTTGGTTCACTGCTTTATCACCAGTTCACAGTATGGTGCCTGAAGTTGCCCGGCATATACTAGTTACTCAGGAAATACCTGATGAATTCATAAATCTGCATTGTAAGGAGACATTGACTCAGTCTTAAGAAATACCTATGAAAGTAAGTACAAAGTGGTTTGTGTGTATGCACACACTATATATATATATATATATATATATATATATATACACACACACACACACACACAGAGCCCAGATGTACAGTGAAATGTTCTGGAAAGATGGTAATCTGGAGCTAAACTACTTGGGTTTGTGTTCCAGTTCTACCACTTACCAAGTGTTTGATTGGGTGTGAGCCACCTGCAATCCCTGAAGATCAGGCTTTTCATCTTTAAAATAGTATGGCACTTCCCAGAATTTTGAAAACCAATCAAATGAGATGGCCCATGGGAGAACATGTGTTCCTTGTAATACCTCAGATTATATGAAGACTATATGACTATATGAAGATGGAAATTATATCTATCATCTATCATCCACCTTATCTATCTATTCATCTATCTATCAGTCAATATCCAAGTGTGGAAAAGCAAGAGTAGGAAAGGTATTTATTTCCCTCAGGGATTTGCTGGCTCTACTGCTGAGGTTGAGGTAACAGGTTTGCTAAGCCAGAGCACAACCTACTTCTGGTGATAACTGGACCCTAGGGCAGGAGGAGCTTCTGGAGGAGGAGGAGTGGGCCTCGCAGACATTCAGTGCAGAAATGGCAGCAATGCACCCACTCACCTCCCACCAGGTCTCCAGGTGCAGAAGCAGGGCCCCAGTGGAGGGGCAGGCATTTCTAACTCAGCTGAGTCACCCTTCCAAGACAGGGGTGCCCCACGCTCTGCCCACTCCATTTTTGGCTCAACTTGACTCCCTGGAGAATATGAAGAATTCATCCTTACAGGATGCCTGAGCAACCCTGGCAGAGAAAAGAAAAGTGAAGAAGGCCATTGTTAGTCCGGGGAGAGGAAATCCTGGGGCAAAATACCTCTAAAACTCGAAATCAGTCAAAGGGAGAAATAAAGTTTAAAATCTGTTTATTGATTACAAACTCAGTCTGGGGCCGTTTCTCTCTTGCCTTCTCCAGCAGAAGCCAAAGACCATCCCTCCCCTCACCTCTGGGATACAGATAAGCCCTCCCTTCTCAGGTAATTACCCATTGATATGGAGATGAACATCTCTTCACCCGTGTGGAATGATGCAAATGCACTAAAGCCATACTTCCTTCCACCTCTGACCGCCTATTGATATGCAGATGTAGTAAAGCCAGGCGAGAAATTCTGGAAATGTTACAATTTTACCCACAGCCATTATGGAGAAGGCTATAGGTACATTGGCCCTGGAGGAGGAAAGAATAAATGAAGGATAGAGCACAGAAGCAAACTTTGATTTCCTTTAGCTCAGTCCCTCCAGGCTGTGGATAAAAAGTCTGGGACCCTGTATCAGCTGGTCTTGTTCATGGTCACAAAATAGATTGATGGTTTGTACATGTCCACTGAGTTATATTTCTGCCCTCAACATCTTCATCCTTTCAGACCTCCAGTGAAAAATCTACCCGTCATTTTGAATCCTTCCTTCCCTGCTCCCTACTCAGTGCTCAGTATAACTTTGGTAGCCTGAGATTGACCACAGTGGCAACATTTACACCATGGGAATCAGCAAACGCTACAGATCAGAGTTTTTTGTTTTCTCTGGAAAGCCAGTTGTTAAACATTTGCTGGCACACAACTGCTTAAACACTCTATTCCTGCCTGGTAAGGAAGGGCACTCTCCTATCTTTCATATCTCTGTCTCTTAGGCCCACACTTATTGGCTCACAATATTTTCCTACCTAGAAGGGTCCTGTGTCACCTCCCAAATGACCCCAATGCTTCTAGGCTGCCATAAGTCCCAGGCTCCTATCATCTGCACCTACTATGTATATTTCTGTATTATTTCCCATCCACTGTGCTTTCATATCTACATTTTATGAGGAAGCCTAGAACACTCTTCAGGCAGATACTCACCTGCCTCACCCCTCACTTCCTTCAGGCTTTTGCTCAAATATCACCTTCTCAGTGAAGCTCTGACCATTCTTCTGCTTCCAGAAGGTGGAGGACATCTTCTGGGAGAGCAGCCATGGTCTGGCAGATAGTGATGCCAGGAGTGTGGACAGGTAGCACAGTGTGGCTAGGAATGCAAGGTCACAAGCAGGGCTGTTAAACCAGTGATTCCAGGGACTTTCTCTGGGTTGCCGGGTGATGAACTGGGAACAATGGCTGTTTTACTCCCTGTGGGAGGATCACCCGGTGTTCCCAAGTGCTGGGAGGCTGGCGTTCCCAGCTGGCACCCACACAGAAAATGTTTCTCCTCCTTATTCAATGCAAGTGAACAGCACTGGCAGTAGGGCCCTTTCTGTAGCACCGCCCCTCTGTGCACCAGGCTGCCCCTTCACAGGCACACAGCTCAGCACCGCATGTGCACAGGCATCGCACAGCAGCTGACTTCTTCCCACCAGTGCCAGCCGGCACAAGAGACTCTGTGATTGCTGACAAGGCAGACAGAAGCCCAAAATAGGAAAACCTGTCAGGAGGACTTAGATGACCTCTAGAGCTGGTAGTCAAGGTAAAAGAGTAGATATAAGCTTACATTAAGGGGATGGGATCTAACTTTTTAATCATTATTCAAATCACCTTGTATTTCATGTCCTCAAATGCTCTCCATGAAAGCTATAAGCCAATAGTTCTGTCTGTAATTTTCCATTCATTATCTTCTGTATGCCTTTCTATTGCTTTCCCACTATCTCTCATGCACTCTCTCCTACTACCTCGTTTTCATCTTTTTTCCCACTGACTCTTCCTCCCCATTTAATATCAACTATGTTTTAAAGAGTGCTTTGAAAAAGTACCTTTCTTGTTTTCACACAAGGCAGCCAGGGTTGAACTATGTGGAGACCCTACCACCACCCTGCTCTAAGTGTGCCCAGTGGGATTCAATCATGCTGCACTTAGAAGTTTGGGTCAGGTTTGGGGTGCCTGCATCTGTGCTGTGAGGCAGCACATGCAGAATTGTCTTCTGACTCCATCATTAGGAAATACACTGCTCAGATCTAACCTGAAGCTATGCCTTGAAATCAAACATTCCTTGTTACCCAAATTTACTGCTATCCAAACTAGAATTAGACTGGGAGCACCTGCCTCATTTCATTATTAGATTATTATGCTCACTATGTGTCAAGCACTAGCTCATTTTATTTCATCTTCATAATAAATTAATGAGGTAGGTGCTCTTTTTTATCCCATTTTGTGGATTAGGAGACTAAGGCAAGGGGATTACTAAGTAATTTGCCCAGGACATATATCTAGCAAAGTGGAGGGGTGGAGGAGGTGTGCCGATGAGATTAAAACACAGGGAATCAGGTTCATAGTATTACTGGGAAGGTAAATGAGATAACATAGGTGAAGACCTCAGAAGAGCACCAAATGCAAAGGGAAGCCGTGAGACATGCTCGTCGCTATTGTTTGCTGCTGTCATTATCACAATCATTATTATTTCATTGCACAATGATACCAGTGGAGCTAAGGACAGTCTGTCCCTTTCTTTGGAGGTTTTGTTTGTTCTGATTTTGTTGTTACTCCAATTTCATTTTGTCCTCTGTACTTAGCGTCTTTAAATAAGAAACACCAGAAATAAGACCATAATCTTCTTTAATTTTTAGGTGAGTTATGATACTCCAGGAGAGAGAGAGATGGGAATTCAATTTTAAGAAAGTGAGAAGACATTTGATTTTAAACAATTCACTCTTTTTATTTGTATCCAACCCAAATGAGATGACAACACCCTTGAAGGTTGGTTGTTTTGATTTCTGGGCCTCTGGGATAATGGAAATAAAAGCACAGTTTTGGCTATCCATTAGGCCCTACTTTGTATCGTGACCTTGAGCAAATTATTTTCCCTTTCCATCCATAGTTTCCTTGCCTGGGAAGTGGAACCGCTCATGATGGCCCACTTTGGAGGATGGATGTCAAGATCAAGTGAGGATGATCCAGGCGGCACATGATAGACACTGAAAACCACGCCACTCTTCCCTTTGCTTTCCCCGAATGTATGTTTGGTTTGTTTCTGGACGTATTTCTTATTTACTGCTGCATCACAAATTATCCCCAAATTTAGCAGCTTCTGGGACTGTGGCTAGCCAAACTGGGTCCTCTGGGTCTCTCATAGGCTGCATTTAAGATGTGGCCAGGTCTGCAGCCATCTCACGGCTCAGTGTGGGATCGATCCACTGCCAAACCCAAGCACGTGGTTGTTGACAGGGCTTTTCAGGTTTTCAAGGGCTATTAGACTGAAGGCCTCAAGTCCTTGCTGGTTGTTTCTTGCCATATGAGCCTTCCGACACGCAGCTCACTACACGGCAGCTGGCTTTCTTCTGAGGGAATGAGCAAGTGAGAGAGTGCAAGAGGGGTCTCAAGACAGAAACCACAACCTTTTGTAATCTAATCTCAAAAGTGACACATCTTTTTTTGGTGTATTCCATTTGTTAGAAGCAAGTTACTAGGCCCAACACACACTTAAGCAAAGGGGATAGACGAGCCAAGGGTATGCACCCTCAGAGGCAGGGGTCATTAAGGGCCATCTCTCAGGATGCCTGACCACACATAACAATGTGCTTAAAACAAGGTGAAACCGTCTTCTTGATCCAGCATCCTTAAAACTAGAAGTGTGTCCCTGTGTCCTCTAAGGGGTCTAGTTGAGTGCAGGTACAGGGTTATATGCTCAGGCATCAGAAATTGCAGAAATACATGTTTGAATTTCTGTTTCTAACATTTGCCTTTTACTCTCTGATGCTGCTGTATATCACTGAAAACTACATTTCTCAGGTTCCCTTGCTCTCTGGTTTCCAGTAGATTTGACTAATGGGAGACACTGGTAGAACATGTGGGACCAGGGGATTTCTCCTCTTCCCTCTTTACTTCCTGGGGTTTCTCCAACCTCATTGGTACTCTGGCTCTATCAGATAGCCCTTCTCCTGGTGATCGCAGCTCCTTCCTTACCAGCCTATAACATTACAGTTCAGTGCCGGGTACAAGCCCAACTCCTAGGTGATGGTATCACTTCTTCCCTTTGTCTCTCTAGCCCTTGGAGAAGGGTCAGCTTCCTGCTGCTGCTTATACTTGGGTTACTCCCACACCCTTTCTGGTGTCTCAACTCTTTTGTCATCTGCTTATCAAATTACCTTGATTAACTTCTTCTTTATGAAATCCCGAAAGCAGATTCTCTTTTTTAATGATACTGTACCAACACAACTGATGAAACCTGGTCTTTTTGGGGCAACTCATGTACACAGCAGTGTTTGCAGCATTTTCTACTCCTAAATATCTGCCCTGGTCTTCATGCTGCTGGCAGGCCAGGGGGTGGTTGGTTCTTCAGTGTAGCCCCATCACTCTGGGCTCAAGTTTCCCATTTTCTAAAGTGGGAGACTTTGTGACATCTGTGATCTCTTAAATCTCTAATTATTGGGGGCTCCAGAATTTTTTCATAGGGAAAATTTAGGAACCACATTCTGACTGGGAAATGGATGGGAGCCCTTTACATGAAACCAAAGTGAGAACTAGGGATGACGAAAACAAACTAAATTCAAAACTCTGGGTCATGTGCATCACAGAAGGGGAGTGCCACTGGAGGAGCCTACGGGAAAAGCTAACATGGATCATGCTAGGACTTCATAAACTAAGTATATTATCCTACAAATTGTTTCCTGTTTCCTACTCCACCCACTGCTTTCTACCCAACCCCCAATCAAAGAAGAGTGCTTAGGAATAAAGTTTACAAATATGAAAATAACATTTCACTGTACTAGGGATAACAATAATTTACAAAAGATGATGGAGTTAGTCCTGGAATAATTTTACCAGGAGAAGAGACAGTACAGGTAACTTCTCTTAGCTTAAGACCCTGGGCAAGTTACTTAACACTTTCGGATGCAGTTTTGTCTTCTGGATAATGGTGATAATAATAGTGCATTAGATTATTATAAGGATTAAGTGACAAATATTTGTAAAGCTCTTAGAACAGTGCCTAGCACATAGTACCTACTCTATGGTAAGCTTTATAAATATGTTGCAATATTCTAAATTGTAACTATATTTATGCTGTAACTGATATAGATCACACTGGGATATTATGGGTAGTATAAGTCTGGAGAGTTCATCTAGAGCAATTGTGAGCAAAGGAAGGTTGGTGGTCACCTAGAAAAAGAATTCATATAATAGTGACTTATTCAATGTGTCTTTTCACAGACAAGAGCACAGGACACAAGTGTCTCCAGGCTGGAGGAGCTTGCTGACTGGCAGACCATTGCAGGAGAAAAATAACACTGATACCTATGCTCAGAAAGTGCCCATGAATCTGTATCTTGGTCTCCTGACCAGAAAGTAAATACACCTCTGATACTTTTCATAGCAAGTGTATCACTTATCATAAATTAATTAATGGCATTGCTTATAAACTCAGTTTATGTGAATTTAAGTTTGTATAATCATAGTAATAGGTAACACATATGGTTACTTATGTGTCAAACAGTGTTGTAAACACTTCAGAAAAATTATGTCATATAATCTCACCAATACTCCTAAATAGATAATAGTTTCATCAGTTAGATTTTGCTAAATTATATAACTAACAACCCCCAAATCTTGGATTATTTCAGATTTACATTGCATTTCTTTGTGGATTAGCTGCAGCTCTGTTTCACATTTTCTTCATGGAGGAAAGCAGGCTGAGAGAACATGATATAAAAGGATTTTATTGCTCTTAATAATTCTGCTGGAAAGTGGACACATGTTACTTCTACTCATATTTTATCAAACAAAGCATTCATATGGCCATGACTGATGTTGTAGGGGCATGCACTCCTCAAGTCAGGAGGCATATTATAAATCCAAATCAATGGGTGGGGATATATAATCCTCCCACAAAATGCAGCAAAAAATTGGGAGTATTACTACAACCCACCACACTTTTCTCATCCAAATTTTAAACATAAGAAAATTGAGAAATAGGGTTTAGTAAATTTCTTAGTCACAAAACTAGTAAGTGATAGGATTGGGAGTTGAAATTGAGTCATCTGTCTCCAGGACAGTGAAAGCCAGTCCCCAAAATGGCCCTGGTAATTCACACCTGCTGGTATGCAAATATATGTATAGTTCCCTCCCAAAGTAAATAGGACTAACCTATATAACTAATAGAATATTGTGACTTCTGAAGTTAGGTTTTAACTTCTGTTTTGCTCTTTCTTGGATCACTCAGTCTGGGGAAGCCAGCTTTGATGTAGTGAGCCCTTGAGTAGCCCTATGAAGAGGTATGGAGGCTGAGGAACGGAGGCTTTCTGCCAATAGCCAGCACTGACTTGCCAGCTGTGTGAACCATATGAGCCATCAGGGAAGTGGAGCTTCCCGCCCTGGTCCAGTCTTCACATGATTGCAGGCTCAGCAACATCTTGACTTCACTCTCATCAAACATCCCAAAGTCAACAAGCCACGCAGTTAAGGCACCCCTAAATTACTGACCCATGGAAACAGTGTGAGATAATAAATGCCTATTATTATTTTAAGCCACTAAATGTTGGGGAAATGTGTCATATAACAATAAATAACTATATAAGTGTCTATCTAATAAACCATAATGCCAAACTGCCACCATGTATGAATTAATTATCTTGTGTAAGTGCATAGACGTTATAGTTACAAACCAACAAATGCATATAGTTTAGGGGGAGTGGAGAGGAAAAAGTAAAAGGATGCTGAGGGATTAGTCATAGGAAGTATGACTGAGTATCATAGTATCATAGGACATCTATGTATCATAGTATCATATGAAATCAAGTATCCTAGGAAGTATGAGAGAGAAAATGAAGAACAAAGATACACCAGAAGGCCAAATGTCATATGTTCTTGTTCATTGAATCATCTCTTCTAAAGTTACCAGCAACATCTTCGAATAACTAGATGCTGAAGAGATTGATTAGGAAAATGATTATGAGTTCAACATTAATTAATGGAAAGGTATAATCTGAAATTGTTTTACACAGGCAATCTTTCCAGGTAGAAAAGAATATTTTCTGTGCTCTTGTCAGGATTCAGGAATCTGTTTTGACTCTTAAGAGTATATACGCAGACTCTTATGTTTTATATTCTTAAACTCTTCAACGCTAAGAAAGGACATCCGGTCCTCCATCTCATTCCCAGGTCCAAACCTTTTGCACCTTTTGCAAAGACCTGTCTTGCCTCCAGATTCCAAAGGATTCCTTTCCTGGCAACTTGGAATGCAAGCTACCAACCTCTCTCAAGTTTTCATCTTGAAATAATAATGGGTTCTTGGAGTTTCCATTTGCTTCAACATCCAAATTAAGTTTAGATGCATTAGACTTAATATATTTAAATATCATTTATTAGATATACATTTTTTGCATTTTTTGTTTTGTTGTATTGATTTATTTATTTAGCCTTAGGCCAATGTAGAACAATTTAAATCCGAGTTTAGAGCTTAAAATATGTGTATGTACATATACAGAGAGACACATACACTAGCACACACACAGATATAATGTAAAATAAATAATATATGAATACACAAATGTAAGGTATGAAAATAAAATAAAAAATTTAAGATCACCTTTTTGCTGCCTATAACATAGTGTTCCTTCAGTCTGCTGATTCAGACCTATTATTTATTAAACAGTTTAGTTGGTTGTGATCAACCTTCCTGAAATTAAACAGAAAAGAGAGCAGGAGAAGAGGAGAAAGAGAAGGGAAGAGAGCAAAGTAAACTGCGTTTTAAAGATATAACACTTCCTCAAATTTTTGTTCCAGTTAGGGCACACACACATGAGTGTATGTGACTGTGAATGTATGATGTAAATTGTATTTCCTAATGTAGACTGTGGTCAAAAAGATTTTTAAAAATCTAATAAACATGAAAATAAAGTGAAACCATTATTATGTAGGTTAGAAAATACCCCCAAACTTAATTGCTTAAAACAGAGACATTTCATTATGCCCATGGATTCTTCAGATACAGCAGAGTGTTTGGCTTGTTTCTATGCCTTGGTTTTGGGGACTTCAGCTGAGAAGACTTGACCACTGGAAGTTGGAGTCAGCTGGAGACTCTTCTCACATTTCTGGTCGTTAAATTACGCCAGTTCAAAAACAAGGCCGGCTAACCAGAGTGTACAAATATTGTATCCTCACGCACCTTGCCCTTCTTACAGCACAGTGGCCTCAGAATCACCAAAATTCTTATGAGATAGATAGCCCAGAGATTGAACCCTGAGGGTTCCAGCAAATAAGACAGAGAAGCATTGCTTTTTAAGACCTGGCCTTGGAAGTCATACAGCCCCATATCCTCCACACTCTATTGGTGCATGCTGTCACAAGATCACTCAGATTCAAGGGCATGACACTAAGACTTGATGGGGGAACATCAACACACATTGGAGAAGGGAATGCAGGTCAGGAGAAAATATTGCAGTCATCTTTGTAAAATAAAATTTGTCACATCTTACAACCATGGGAATATTCATGAGTGGTAGATTAGATTAGTAAATACACTGGGCCACATTTATACATGAAAAATTAAATAGCAGTACAAGTAACCAGCTAGAGCTCTCTGCACCAATATAATATACAGAGGGATGGAGCTTTTTGAGGGGAAAAAGAGCAAGACACAAAAGAACAAATACATTGTGATTTTGCACATATACATTTCAAAAAAGAGACAAACTAAACCATATTGTTCATGGATACATATATGTGATAAATCTATAAACAAAAAAAACAAGGAAATAATTACAATGAAAATTCAGGTAAGAGCATGAGGAGGGAACAGACAGTACCTGGATGTCTGAGAAACTCGGCACACATTATATACAAAATAAGTTTATCATATTTTTCAGAGAAACATGTTTGCTACTAATAAAGTAATCCATGCTTATGACAGGAACTTTGAAAAAGCATAAAAGTTTGGACACAAGAATAAAAATCATCCTCATTTCTAGCACTATGGAGAATCTATGTCACTTTTTTTTTTTTTTTGCTGTCATTAATGTACAATTACAAGAACAACATTATGGTTACTAGACTCCCCCTATTATCAAGTTGCCACCACATACTCCATTACAGTCACTGTCCATCAGCGTGCTAATCGTAATGACTCTTGTCCCCCCTTATCCCTCCCTTCCCACCCATCCTCCTCAATCTCTTTCCCTTTAGTAACTATTAGTCCATTCTTGGGTTCTGTGAGTCTGCTGCTGTTCTGTTCCTTCAGTTTTTTCTTTGTTCTTATACTCCACAGATGAGTGAAATCATTTGATACTTGTCTTTCTCCTCCTGGCTTATTTCACTGAGCATAATACCCTCTAGCTCAATCCATGTTGTTGCAAATGTTAGGATTTGTTTTCTTCTTATGGCTGAATAATATTCCATTGTGTGAATGTACCACATCTTCTTTATCCATTCATCTACTGATGGACACCTAGGTTGTTTCCATTTGTTGGCTATTGTAGACAGTGCTGAGATAAAGAATATGACTTTTTCAAACTGGGCTGCTGCATTCTTAGGGTAAATTCCTAGGAGTGGAATTCCTGGGTCAAATGGTATTTCTGTTTTTAGCTTTTTGAGGAACCTCCATACTGCTTTTCACAATGGTTGAACTAGTTTATATTCCCAACAGCAGTGTAGGAGGGTTCCCCTTTCTCAACATCCTCGCCAACATTTGTTCTTGTTTGTTTTTTGGATGTTAGCTATCCTTACTTGTGTGAGGTGATATCTCATTGTGGTTTTAATTTGCATTTCTCTGATGATTAGGGATGTGGAGCATTTTTTCATGTGCCTGTTGGCCATCTGAATTTCCTCTTTGGAGAAGTGTCTGTTCAGCTCCTCTGCCCACTTTTTAATTGGCTTATTTGCTTTTTGTTTCTGGAGGTGCGTGAGCTCTTTATAGAATTTGGATGTCAACCCCTTATCGGATATGTCATTTATGAATATATTCTCCCATACTGTAGGATGTATTTTTGTTTTACTGATGGTGTCCTTTGCTGTACAGAAGCTTTTTAGTCTGATATAGTCCCATTGTTCATTTTGCTTTTGTTTCCCTTGCCTGGGGTGATATGTTCATGAAGAAGTTACTCATGTTTGTGTCTGGTTGCATGACTTACATTCAGGTCTTTGATCCATTTTGAGTTTACTTTTGTGTATGGGGTTAGAAAATAATCCAGTTTCAATCTCTTGCATGTAGTTGTCCAGTTTTGACAACACCAGCTGTTGAAGAGGCTGTCATTTCCCCATTGTATGTCCATGGCTCCTTTATTGCATTTTAATTAACCATATATGCTTGGGTTTATGTCTGGGCTCTCTTGTCTGTTCCATTGGTCTATGGGTCTGTTCTTGTGCCAGTACCAAATTGTCTTGATTACTATGGCTTTGTAGTAGAGCTTGAAGTCAGGCAGCGTAATTCCCCCTGCTTTATTCTTCCTTCTCAGGATTGCTTTGGCTATTTGGGGTCTTTGGTGGTTCCATATGAATTTTAGAACAATTTGCTCTAGTTCATTGAAGAATGCTGTTGGTATTTTGATAGGGATTGCATTGAATCTGTAGGTTGCCTTAGGCAGGATGGCCGTTTTGACAATATTAAATCTTCCTATCCATGAGCATGGGATGTGATTCCATTTATTGGTATCTTCTTTAATTTCTCTCATGAGTGTCTTGTAGTTTTCAGAGTACAGGTCTTCCACTTCCTTGGTTAGGTTTATTCCTAGGTATTTTATTCGTTTGGATGCAATTGTGAAAGGAATTGTTTTCCTGATTTCTCTTGCTGCTAGTTCATCGTTATTGTACAGGAAAGCAACAGATATGTGTGTATTGATTTTGTATCCAACAACTTTGTTGAATTCAGGTATTAGATCTAGTAGTTTTGGAGTGGATTCTTTAAGGTTTTTTATGTACACTATCATGTCATCTGCACACAGGGACAGTTTGACTTCTTCCTTACCAATCTGGATCCCTTTTATTTCTTTGCATTGTCTGATTGCCGTGGCTAGGACATCCAGAGCTATGTTGAATAAAAGTGGAGAGAGTGGGCATCTTTGTCTTGTTCTCGATCTTAAAGGAAAAACTTACAGCTTCTCACTGTTAACTATAATGTGGGCTGTGGGTTTGTCATATATGGCTTTTATTATGTTGAGGTACTTGCCCTCTATACCCATTTTGTTGAGAGTTTTTATCATGAATGGATGTAGAATTTTGTCAAATGCTTTTTCAGCATCTATGGAGATGATCATGTGGTTTTTGTCCTTCTTTCTGTTGATGTAGTGGATGATGTTGATGGATTTTCAAAAGTTGTACCATCCTTGCATCCCTGGGGTGAATCCCACTTGGTCATGGTGTATGATCCTGTTGATGTATATTTAAATTTAGTTTGCTAATATTTTGTTGAGTATTTTTGCATCTATGTTCATCAGGGATATTGGTCTGTAATTTTCTTTTTTTGTGGTGTCTTTGCCTGGTTTTGGTATTAGAGTGATGTTGCCCTAGTAGAATGAGTTTAGGAGTATTCCCTCCTCTTCTACTTTTTGGAAAACTTTAAGGAGGTTGGTTATTTGGTCTTCACTAAATGTTTTATAAAATTCAGCAGTGAAACCATCTGGTCCAGAGGTTTTGTTCTTAGGTAGTTTTTTGATTCCCAGTTCAACTTCTTTGCTGGTAATTGGTCTATTCAGATTTTCTGTTTCTTCCTGCGTCAGCCTTGGAAGGTTGTATTTTTCTGGAAAGTTGTCCATTTCTTCTAGGTTATGCAGTTTGTTACCATATAATTTTTCATAGTATTCTCTCATAATTCTTTGTATTTCTGTGGTGTCCGTAGTGATTTTTCCTTTCTCATTTCTGATTCTGTTTATGTGTGTAGACTCTCTTTTTTTCTTGAGAAGTCTGGCTAGGGGTTTATCTATTTTGTTTATTTTCTCAAAGAACCAGCTCCTGCTTTCATTGATTCTTTCTATTGTTTTATTCTTCTCAATTTTATTTATTTCTGCTTTAATCTTTATTATGTCCCTCCTTCTACTGACTTTCGGCCTCATTTGTTCTTTCTTTTCCAGTTTCATTAATTGTGAGTTTAGACTGCTCATTTGGGATTGTTCTTCTTTCCTGAGGTAAGCCTGTATTGCAATATATTTCCCTCGTGGCACGGCCTTCGCTGCATCCCACAGATTTTGTGGTGTTGAATTATTGTTGTCATTTGTCTCCATATATTGCTTTGTCTCTGTTTTTATTTGGTCATTGATCCATTGATTATTTAGGAGCATGTTATTAAGCCTCCATGTGTTTGTGGGCCTTTTCATTTTCTTTGAGTAATTTATTTCTAATTGCATACCTTTGGGATCTGAGAAGCTGGTTGGTACTATTTCAAATTTTTTTAATTTACTGAGGTTCTGTTTGTGTCCCAGTATATGACCTATTCTTGAAAATTTTCCATGTGCACTTGAGAAGAATGTGTATCCTGTTGCTTTTGGATGGAGTGTTCTATTGATGTCCATTAGGTCCATCTGTTCTAATACGTTGTTGAGTGCCTCTGTCTCTTTACTTATTTTCTGTCTGGTTTATCTGTATTTGTAGTGCTTGTTGTGTTGAAGTCTCCTAAAATGAATGCATTACATTCTATTTCCCCTTTTAATTCTGTTAGTATTTGTTTCACATATTTAGATGATCCTGTATTCGGTGCATAGATATTTATAATAGTTATATCCACTTGTTGGACTGACATTTTATCATTATGTAATGTGCTTCTTTGTCTCTTGTGATTTTCTTTGTTTTGAAGTCTATTTTGTCTGATACAAGTACTGCAACTCCTGCTTTTTTCTCACTATTAGTTGCATGAAGTATCTTTTTCCATCCTTTTACTTTCAGTCTGTGTACGTCTTTGGGTTTGAAGTGAGTCTCTTGTTGGCAGCATATAGATGGATTTTGTTTTTTTATCCATTCAGTGACTCTATGTCTTTTGATTGGTGCATTCAGACCATTTACATTTAAGGTGATTATTGATAGGTATGTACTTACTGCCATTACGGGCTTTAGATTCATGGTTACCAAAGGTTCAAGGGTAATTCTGTTACTATCTAACAGTTTAATTTAACTCACTTCGTATGCTATTATAAACATAGCCTAAAGATTCTTTTTTTGTCCTTCTTTTCCTTCCTCCTACATTCTTTGTATGTTATGAATCATGTTCTGAACTCTGTCTATCCCTTGGGTGCCATCTATTTAGTCTTAGGAATACTTCCACGTATAGGAGTCCCTCCAAAATGCACTGTAGAGGTGGTTTGTGGCAGGTAAATTCTCTCAGCTTTTGCTTATCTGTAAATTGTTTAATCCCTCCTTCAAATTTAAAGATAACCTTCCTGGGTAGAGTATTCTTGGTTCAAAGCCCCTGTGCTTCATTGCATTAAATATATCATGCCACTCCCTTCTGGCCTGTAAGGTTTCTGTTGAGAAATCTGATGATAGAATGATAGGTTTTCCTTTTTCTGCGATCTTTTTTCTCTCTCTAGCTGCTTTTAAAAGTCTGTCTTTATCCTTGATCTTTGCCATTTTAATTACTACAAGTCTTGATGTTGTCTTCCTTGGGTCCCTTGTGTTGGGAGTTCTGTGTCCCTCCATGGCTTGAGAGACAATCTCCTTCCCCAGATTGGGGAAGTTGTCATCAATTACCTCCTCAATGACACTTTCTATCCCTTTTTCTCTCTCTTCTTCTTCTGGTACCCCTATTAGGCAAATATTTTCCCTTTGGATTGATCACACAGTTCTCTCAATATTCTTTTATTCTTAGAGATTCATTTTTCTCTCTGTGCCTCAGCTTCTTTGTATTCCTCTTCTCAAATTTCTATTCCATTTACCATCTCTTGTACTACATCTAATCTGCTTTTAAATCCCTCCATTGTATGTTTCATTTCAGATATAGAATGTCTTAGTGATTGAATCTCCATCTTAAATTTGCTCCTGAGTTCTTGAATATTTTTCTGTACCTCCGTAAGCATGTTTATGATTTTTATTTTGAACTCTTTTTCAGGAAGATTGGTGGGTTCAGTTTTATTAGGACCCTTCTCTGGTGTTTGTGAGACTTTGGTCTGAACCATGTTCTTTTAACTTTTCATATTTTTGTGTGGTGCCCTCTAGTGCCTAGAAGCTCCAGTCTCTGGAGCTGCTCAGCCCCTAGAGTGAGGTTGGGGGTTGTAAGGTAGCGGGGCTGGTGCCTGGGCAGAGTGATCTGTTTTCCTTATTCCCGTCTGCGGTGCCTGTCTCCAGTATATCAGCCAGTGGGTGGAGCACACAGGTGTAAGCCTCTCTGCTCGGCGCTTCTAGTTGTTGTCGGTGGGGCCTCCCTCTGGTTGGACTGACTCCAGAGCTGTGACTGCTGGTTTGCGAGTTGATGCTGTCAGGCCAGTAGGAAGGCTCAGCAGGCTGCGTATCACAGTGGGGGGCCTCAGAGCTGAGTAGACAACCATTGGGATGGAGCGCCGGAAGCTCCTCAAAGTTCCCAACCTGCTGGGCAGAGCGCGCTCAGACAACCCTGTCCAGCTCTCCCTTCTCCCGTGCAGCAAGCTCCGTGCAGACCCTGACCCCTCAGCAGCCCTCTCGCTGTTAGGAAACCTGTCAGACCACCTGCCTTTCTCTTGTCCCAGAGCAGCCAGGTGCAGATCCCGTCCTCGTCAAACGGCCGGATTGTCAGTCTCTCAGGCACTCCACCAGTCTCAGCTCCCCAACCTCCAGAGCACTACACAGTATGTATTTCTGCTCCCAAAGCAGATCTCCAGGGCTAGTTGTTCAGTATTCCCAGGCTTCCACCCCCTCCCTGCTCCGTTTCTCTTCCTCCCACCCTTGAGCTGGAGTGTGGGAAGGGCATGGGTCAGTCGGTTCAAGGCTTTCGTATGTTACCCTGTTTCGTGAGGTCTGCTCTGTTCGTGATGTCTGTATGCAGTCTGGTGCGTCCTTCTTTCCTGTTGCTGTTTTAGTTTTAGTTGTATTAATTAACTATATTTTCATCCTATTTATGGTTTTGGAAGGAGTTCTCTGTTTCACCTCTCTAGCCGCCATCTTGAATCTTTAATCTGAATATCTCTATGTCACATTTTAACATGGTGAGATATGAAGAAAACTTTTTTTTTTAACTTTTTATAGTGAACTAATTTCATATTTTCAGGAAATCTGGAACAATAGTAGAAGTTCCCCTATATTCTTCAACTGGCTTCCCTAATGTTAGTATCTTACATAATCATTGTATAATTATCAAGAACAGGAATAGATATTGATACAATATTATTTACTAAACTTTACACTTTATTCAAATTTTATAAACTTTTCCATCAATGTCCTTTTTTCTGTTCCAGGATCTATTTAGGATCCCACACTGAATTTACTTATATTTTTCTTTAGTCTCTTTTAGTTCATAATAGTTCTCTAGTCTGTCCTTGTCTTTCATGATCTTCACACTTTTGAAGAGTATTGATCAATTATTTTAAACATTGTCCCTCAGTTTGAATTTGTCTAATGTTTTCTTATCACTGGAGTGAGATTATGCACTTTTGCCAGGAAATATCACAAAAATGATGGAGTGTTCTACTCAGTGCAGAGTTCATAATATTGGTATGTCTTATTACTTGCGATGTTTGCCTTGCTCACTTAGTTAATGTGGTCTGTTGGGTTTCTCTATTGTAAACTTACTCTCTTTCTCTTTGTAGTTGATAAGTATCTTGAGGAAGATACTTTGAGACTATGCAGATCCTGTTTTCCTTAAACTTTTTATCCAGTGATTTTAGCATCCATCTGTGGATTTTATCTGAAACAAGAAATTGTCCCTTCTTTTTATGAAATATATTTACCTTTGGGTATATATTTTATTCTGAGTTAAAATCTGATACTATTAATTTTTATTTTGTTGCTTAAATGGCCATACAGTTTGATACAGTGTTACAGTTTGTTAATTGTTTGTATCCTTTTTGGGCACAGTAGCTATTGAGGCTGGTTTACATGTTGTTTTCAACAGTTTCCAACTTTTTAAACACATTTCCTTACTTTCTAGCATTATAAAATATTCCAGGTCCATCCTGCTCTAGGATTGGAATTGATCACGTCTCCAAGGAACCTCGTTCTTTTTTTTATAGAACAATACTTAAAAACAAAGATTGTGTGCCAGGTGTGCTAACTGCTACTAGGGTGTCACTGCTTGTAGGCCTTCTCAGATGACAGGCCAAGGAAATGCATGTGTATATTGATACATACACACACATACGCATCTATGCTTCTGTTTTTATGCAACTGCAGATATATTTTAAAATATGAGTTTATATTAATTCTTCTCTTTCTAATTCAGTACTACAAGATTCATATTAGCCAAATACTTCTTTTTACATCATTGAGAACACTGGGTCTCATTTTCTACAATATGTTTATTTTTTTTTCATTTCTAGTGGATACATAACTTTCAGAATTGTTAAGCCATATACCTGAAACACTTTTATTAGATTACAACCTTTGTATGTAGTTACTTTTGTCTCTAGCCTTACAACATCCAATGAAGATACTGTTTTCCATAGTACTTAAATTTATTTTTATCTTCTTCAGTCCCTTCAGTGTTCTTATGCTATTAACTTAATACAGTTTGTTGTATTCCATTTTGGATTCCCCTATCCCTATTGTTTTAACAGTTTGTTTATTTTGCTGGTATATGAAACATTCCTATAGTTGTAAGAGTCAGAGTTAAATAAACATACTCAGAAAACTGTCATTTCCCCCTCAGCAGTGTACTCTATCTCTATTCCTCCCTTCTCAGAAAAGTCCTTACTAACCCATCCCCCATAGATAACCAACCTGATTTGTTTTTGGTTTATCTTTCCTGTACATCTTTTGCACAAATGAGCAGAAAAATGTGTGTTTTCCTATATTCTTTTCTCTCTCTTCAGGAGGGTATCATAGTGTGGACAATCTTTTGCACTTGGCTTCTTCACTTAACCATATCTAATTATTCACTCATTGGTTCATAGAGATCTTTCTTATTCATTTTTGCAGCTGCATATTACTCAGTTTTGTGGGTGTGCCTTATGTATGGATATTAAAGTTCTTCCCAATACTTTACAGTTGCAAACAATGCTGCAATGAATAATCTTGAGTATGTAACACAGTTTTGATTGTTGATAAGAATAACAATTTCTAAGATAATGTACAGCTTTAAAAAAAAGTTTTCCAGAAATGCTGTACAGCAAACACCAAGATAGAATACCTATTAAAAGAGTCCACAAAGGGGTGTCTGTCAGAGTCCTACTGATGATCATCACAGGCCACCATGTCCATGTAAGGAATGAGGAAGCAGGGGAAGGGCTAATGTGTCCAGAAAAAACACCTCTTTTCCAAACTCTGTCTTCCATAAAGCAATCAGTGTAACATAATTAAATAGCAAAGTCCAGGATCAAGTATTTGGAACTCAGAATTGTGAAGTAAAAGGAACCAAGTACAAGCGTCCCTTTCTGTCTGCCTTCTCCGCAAATCACAGTGCTCCTCTTAGCACAGTTGCTACCATGTCCAAAATGGAAATGTTCACAAAAGGCTCCTCATTTTCCATTACTCGGGGTTCCATAGAGGCCTAAAAAAGTCAATAATAAGAGATTACTTTTTTAGCTTATTAGAGATTAATACACTTAAGAATATTTCATTACTATAAAAGGTTGAGAAATTGCACAAGGAAGACTCCACTTTTGCCATATGAACCTTCACAGTAAAAAATACACAGAGGGAGCACCCAACAAACAGTCAAAGAACTGTATAGATAACTGAAACTACATGAATTGGGCTCTGGCATTTTATATTCAATTCTAGTTCATTGAAAAAAAAAACATTTTGGCCTTGGGTCACTGAATTGATTTCCCAACCTTTAATGATCGTTCAGACCTGCAGTCTGAAAAGCTGTTCATTAAGAACACATCCTTTGAAGTCAGGCAGATGTGAGCTGAACTTTAAGATGTACCTCTTACTTGCAGTCTGGAGAATTCCTTAACCTCTACATGCCCATGTCCTCCTGTGTAAAATGGGGATACTATCTAAAGCAAGGAATTGCTGCAATGACTAAGTAAGAATGCAGATAGTACACAGCAAGTAGCCAATTAATGGAAAGGGTATTTTTATTATGAAGAATAATAAAATGGCATAAGAAGTGGAGACGCTGTATTGGGGAATTCTGGTAGCCCACAGGCAAACAAGGTCCAGCCTTGCTTCTGTGGATGGTAAATTATGAAGCAGAGGATCCTTTCCCATTACTCTCTTTTCTCCTTTTCAGGGTCAATGTAGTGCCCAGTCAGGTGTGAATCCAAGGAAGTCAGGATTAGATTGCTGCTGCCCTCTTTCTCCCAACCTGTGGTCATATCTGTTCTGTGGTCATGGACTTCTTTTCAAAGGTCTCTCAGGCAAGTCTAGAAATCCACAGTAACCTCACATGACAGGAAACACTTTTGACTTGTCGGTAACCGTCTGAGACAGCAGCAATATTTGCCAAACTTGGTGGAGCATAAAAGGAACCTGGGGAACTTGTTAAATACCCAGATGCTGAGACTCACTGGAGTTATTGGTTTGGAATCATCCGGAACAAAACTTCGGAATATGCATTTAAAGCAACACACTACCATACGCAGTTCAGACTAGCTGTAGCTGGCAGATCAGTAGGAAAGTGCAGCCTTTTGGTGTTACTCCTGTTTCATCATAGAAGAGTGTCAAATAAATGTTTGATTCAATAGTGACAGATCCTCCATATCCCCATTAAGTCCATCAAATAGTCTTATTTATAGGAAAACATGTATTGTAGGAGACAAGCATAGATGAGTTGAAAGATAACAGAATTTGGAGAGTTTAAGTCCCCACAAACTAGAAGTAGTAAGAAATTCATAGAATAAAGTAAGATATTTGAGAGAAAACTTCAACATGTTATGAACATTTCACCCCCTTACAGTAAGTTATTGTCAATGAAAATGAGTATAACCCACTGTATTGTATCAAGCGTCCATATATCAGTTTCGCTAATACCCTTTAATCGTGTTTTGGAAGCTTACCCCCTCCTTTTTTATTTTAATTTATACCAAAGAACATATTTATTTTTCACTAACATACACTAATTACATAAAAAATGTTTACACATTAAAGCTTATTGATAATTTACATTCATTTTTATACTAGATTCAGCAGTAGCTTAAAACATTTCATTAATGCTGTATCAAAGATCCCACTAATTTCAGTAATGGGATCTGTGTGTGTGGAGAAGATTTGAGACAATGGAACTAAAAATAATATGATGTCCACTGCCATGTTACAACCAGCCACATCCACAGAATATCACCTTGTAGTACCCCCCAAAACTCTATTTTGTCTCTTGAGCACATGGCTTGCAGTTTTTAAAAACAATTCCATCCAGACCATTTTACTAGAATAATTCCTTTAGATGAGCTTTTCCTCCCAACATGCAGTCTCTGTTGTTTGGGCAACTACCTCAACAAACCCACTGTCTCACAGACCTTGCAAAGGATGTCATCAGAGGGCAATGATTTAACTTGGATAGACCTTTAAAGTTCTGCTACTGAGATGGAAATTTGAACTTGTCATTCAATGCTTCATGTAACTCATTTTCTTTGTTATGGAGCTCTGGGAAGTATAGAGCCATAATCATCATGATTGAAGCTGTATTTGCTATGTGGACTAATAATTCATCAGCTATTCAGTAATAACAAGGCCTGGGCTTCTTTAATGGGAATAGATGTTACAATCAACATATCTCATGTATTTCCCCTTACTATCAACATGTGAATTTCTATCTTAACATATTACAATGCAGTCTTGCAGCATATGCCCGAGGAACTCAGCGGACTACAAATTCTTCAGTGGGCACCTCCACTTCCAAGGACTTTATGGACATCATCTGCGTTTTATTTGCAAATTAATCGTTTTTTATCTGTGTACCCTATGTTTAGGACTCCCCTTCCTTCCCAAATATCCTGAGTTCAAGGTATCTAAACTCATGGAGCAGTTGTACAGGGGAAGAAAAGCAACAGCCCCGCCCCCAACCCTAGGGAGCAGAGGAAAAGAATTATCCTAAGGAATTGTTTAAAAACCCAGATGCAGCCTATAGATATAAAACCATAGCTACATAGATTGATGTCCCAGGGGTCCAAAATTTAGCCCCAAATGGACAGTAATTTGTTTGGCAATAAACTAAACCAATTTGATGAACTCAAATGCCCTCGGCTCAATAGGCAGGACTCTCCGAGGAGCCTGTGTTACTTCCCTCACTTAAGCGCAGATTTGCAATAAAAATCTTAATGCAAGTGGCATGGTTTTTAGACATATAAGAAGCTAACCACTTGGAGAATTATATTTGCGAGGTCAGAAAAAGCCACAGTTAAAGATCGGTTTATAATTTACGAAGAAAATAGAAAGTTTTGTTTCTCTGAGTTGAAATTTGAGGCGCACGGCAGGAAATATTGCTGATTTTTGGCATAAGGTTTTGTGCTTTTCTCATAAATTGAGGTCTGCCTGAAGCCTGAGGCTTTGTGGATCATTTTCTGAGAAAAATAGAGCAATTCGATGTAGAGGATTTTAATATTTTTGGCATTTTTTAAGATGTAACAAACACAACTCGGGATCCGAGAGGACACTCTGCGGCTGCCAGCGAGGCGGGCTGGACAGCGCACCAATCACAACGCAGCTCCGCCCTATATAAACGCGCGGGCGCAGCGGCGGGCCCGAGTCCCGGCCAGTGCCTCTGCTTTCGGCTCGACTTGTTCTCTTACTATTTGCCTTCGACATGTCCGAGACTGCGCCAGCCGCGCCCGCTGCTCCGGCCCCTACCGAGAAAGCGCCGGCAAAGAAGAAACCTCGCAAGGCCGCAGGTGCCGGGAAGCGCAAAGCGTCTGGGCCCCCAGTGTCCGAGCTCATCACCAAGGCAGTCGCCGCCTCCAAGGAGCGCAGCGGCGTGTCGCTGGCCGCGCTCAAGAAGGCGCTGGCGGCCGCCGGCTACGACGTGGAGAAGAACAACAGCCGCATCAAGTTGGGTCTCAAGAGCCTGGTGAGCAAGGGCACCTTGGTGCAGACCAAGGGCACTGGCGCCTCAGGTTCTTTCAAGCTCAACAAGAAGGTAACTTCTGGTGAGGCTAAGCCTAAGGCCAAGAAGGTGGGCGCGGCTAAGTCCAAGAAGCCTGTGGGAGCGGCCAAGAAAGCCAAGAAGACCACGGGGTCGACCACCCCGAAGAAAAGCGCCAAGAAAACCCCAAAGAAGGCTAAGAAGCCTGCGGCGGCTGCAGGAGCTAAAAAGGCTAAAAGCCCGAAAAAGGCGAAAGCAGCCAAGTCCAAGAAGGCGCCGAAGAGCCCAGCGAAGGCCAAAGCGGTGAAACCCAAGGCGGCTAAGCCAAAAGCAGCCAAGCCCAAGGCGGCTAAGCCGAAGAAGGGGGCAGCCAAAAAGAAATAGAAGTCCTTTCTTTGGCCAACAGTTTCAGAAGCTCAACACAACCCAAAGGCTCTTTTCAGAGCCACCCCCATGTTTCAATAAAAGGGCTGTGGCACTTTAAGGGGGCGTGGCTGGAAAAATGCTACAAACGAGGGGCGGGCCTCCCGGAAAGGGAAATGGGAATCAAACCGGTACCAGATCCATTTGATTTCGGGGCTTAGGAGATCTAACAATCTGGAGCTTGCTAGATAGGGCAAGTGCATCCACGTCTGAATACGGTGGTTAAAATTTAAAATTGCCGTACACTTAGACCGCATACGGCGAGATAAAGAGCACAAATTTTGGCAGCAATCACCGTTTTTGGTTTCCTGGCTACAGTGTTAGAAGACATGTATTGATTGGTCAGGTTTAGTAAACTCTAGACTAGGACATACATACAGCGAAAGAGAATTTGGCAGGTTGTGGAGAGACTCCCAGGAATTTTTTTGTAATCAAAAGTTGCCAGGGCAGAGAGTTAATTGAGTTACCTAGCTGGGCACTGCAACATACTGATGAACTGCTTTTTTTGATTGGTTAAGTGGCGAGACAAGCTTCTCAGACCACTACTCGCCCAGCGTTTTAAAACAGCAGCAGTGTCCACTGTTGCCTCCACTCACAAACCTAAAGCTAACGTTCCAAGTTTTGTCTGCACGCTGAAATATACAGTGTAGTTGCTTGAAAAGGCTGATTTATAGTACCGTTGGGTAGCCTAGTTTCGGCCTTCTGATTGGGTCGAGGCAAAGTAACAAATAGCCAATGAAAAGGTAGACCTAAAAGTACCATTTACTTTCGCATTTGTGACGACACTGTAATTAATCCAATCGTGAGTAACATTTCACTGACCTTATTTGAATACCGCATCTATAAATAAATGTGCCTTTACCCGCGGTGATTATTTTTCGAGGTGTTAACGGTAGTGTAGCTCTTGACGCTACAATGCCAGAACCCACGAAATCTGCTCCGGCCCCAAAGAAGGGCTCCAAGAAGGCGGTGACCAAAGCGCAGAAGAAGGACGGAAAGAAGCGCAAGCGCAGCCGCAAGGAGAGCTACTCGGTGTACGTGTACAAGGTGCTCAAGCAGGTCCACCCCGACACCGGCATCTCGTCCAAGGCCATGGGCATCATGAACTCGTTCGTTAACGACATCTTCGAGCGCATCGCGGGCGAGGCGTCGCGCCTGGCGCATTACAACAAGCGGTCGACCATCACCTCCAGGGAGATCCAGACGGCCGTGCGCCTGCTGCTGCCCGGGGAGCTGGCCAAGCACGCCGTGTCCGAGGGCACCAAAGCCGTCACCAAGTACACCAGCTCTAAGTAAACTTGCCAAGTAAGCTTTCTTATACCTAACCCCCCAAGGCTCTTTTAAGAGCCACGCATGCTTTCATCAAACGAGTTGTAATTCTTTCATTGCAAATGATGTTCTCGGGTTTCTTGTACCAAATTTAAAGCTACAATACCATTCTATAACATTGTTACAGTTCCTTAAGGAAACGAAAAGTACTTAAGCAGTAACAGTATCTGCCATTAATTGCGTCTTAGGGACAATCAGTCTGTAGAGCCGTTAATCATTTAGGATCACATAACTACATACTAATTTTAGCTGAAAATGCCATTTCAAGTGTACAACTCTCCTTACCGTGTATAATTCTCCAAACTGATTCCAATATCGGTCCGGGACTTGGAGATGACCACTCACCCGGAGCACAGAAGACAACTCAGAACTTTGTTTTTAATTTTTCTTTTAGCCACATACACATGTAATGCTGAAGATAGTGAGTTTTCACGGAAATACTACAAAGGCTTTTCTAGTTATTACTTGCTTTGCAATTGGCCCAATTTCTGTTTGAGACTCAGAGCAGCGAGCAGCGAGTGGGGGAAGGGAGAGGGAGAGTCTGCTGTATCCAAAAGGCACCGAGAGAGGAAAGAGAACCCTTTTTGAGACACCTTCAAATCCTGTCTTTTACTATACCGTCGTTCTATTAAATTTATAGTCTTCTGGCAGCACTCAATTTAGCTTTAAAGTCCTCCGTTTCATAAGGGAGAAGCCCAATATTCAGTCCATTCAGGTGTCTGGTTGTGGATAGGCAAAAGTCACCTCAGGACAGAGGCCCCCTTCTCAGTACTGTTTCCCCTTTCCCTGAGGTCCCCGAGTGTCGAGGACTGGGAAGAGGTAGAAAGGGAAGGAAAGCTGCTTCCGGCAGGATGTGGTTTCTGCTGCGCAAGGTGGAATGGCATGAGGGGTTTTCACTACCAGGGAAACACATTACTGTAGGGAAAATAATCTCGGAATGGATGCTGGGATGCTGGGAGGGAGGGGCCAGGAGGAAAGGGGTCCATGGTTCAGAGTTCACCAAGAAATTGCAAGGTAAAATGAGCCTGGGTTGGGAATAAACTGCTTGATGAGATTGAGAATTTAGGTGGAAGGTGGTGTTGGCTGAGAGAGAAATGGATTTAGAAATTCTAATATCCTCACAACTGCCACCTCCCTCACCCCTCAAACACACATTCATGAGTCATGGGACTAGATTTTCCATGATGTGTTCAACTGAGTACTTGGATGGACATTGAAAATGCAGGATCATGTCTTCCAAATTCTTAAAAGCAAGGAAAAGCCACTAAGAAAGTAAGAAACCCCAGCCCCAGGGGCTTGGCCCATGTGAAACCTCAAACACCACAACTGCCTCTCACCCAAACGTGAATTTTCTTTTCAGGAGCATTGGGTGAAGCAGCCTCCTCATGGCAGGGAGCCTGATCAATATTGCCTGGTGAAGCTGAGATTCCAGACCAACAGTTACCTTCTCAGGGTGGGAGGATAAACTAGAAGTAAACACATATCCACACACAACCACACCCACCATAGGTGACTGCAAGAGTCTGCCCTAAACCTTGGTGCTGAGCAGGGTAGAAGCCACCACTGAAAATATGGACTACAAGCCAGGCTTTCCACTGACTTTGTTCTGGCTTTAATACCACTGGGATTCAAAACACCCCGGTTGAGAATTTAATTTAGGGAATATCCCGAGCTGGTTTTGCGCCCCTGAGCACCTGGTAAAAGCAACCAAATCCTCTCTGGAGAAATAACCTTCATTTTAAGCCTCAATAAATTTCAGAAAAAATATAAAAGAATATCAATGAACAGCTTCACAAACAAAATTAATTAAACATACCATGAAACAAAACACCATGACCAAGAACAAAAGCAACAATGGAAACAAGGAGTAAAAAGAGGAAATCAACAGATACAGACTTCAAGTGACTAAAGTTAGTATCTTAAACCTATATGTATTAGAAATATGTTGAGGGACTAAAAGAATACAAAGAACGTCCACACAGTTTTTTTTGCTATTATTAATATACAATTACATGAGCAATACTATGGTTACTACACTCCTCTTATTATCCAGTCCCCACCACATACCCCATCACAGTCGCTGTCCATCAGTGTAGTAAGATGCTATAGAATGACTAACTTGTATTCTCTGTTATACTGCCTTCCCAATATCCCCACCTCTGCTACATTATGTGTACTAATCATGATGCCCCTTTTTCCCCCTTGTCACTCCGTTCCCACCCATCTTCCTTAGTCCCCATCCCATTGGTAACTGTTAGTCCATTCTTGGGTTCTGTGAGTCTGATGCTGTTTTGTTCCTTCAGTTTTTTTGTTTGCTTTTATTCTCCACAGATGACTGAAATCATTTGATACTTGTCTTTCTCCGCCTGGCTTATTTCACTGAGCATAATACCCTCTAGTTCCATCCAGGTTGTTGAAAATGGTAGGATTTGTTTTCTTCTTATGGCTGAATAATACTCTATTGTGTATATGTACCACCTCTTCTTTATCCATTCATCTACTGATGGACACTTAGGTTGCTTCCATGTCTTGGCTATTGTAAATAGTGCTGCGATAAACATAGGGGTGCATATGTCTTTTTCAAACTGGGCTGCTGCATTCTTAGGGTAAATTCCTAGGAGTGCAATTCCTGGGTCAAATGGTATTTCTATTTTTAGTTTTCTGAGGAACCTCCATACTGCTTTACACATGGTTGAACTAATTTACATTCCCACCAGCAGTGTAGGAGGGTTCTCCTTTGTCCACATCCTCACCAACATTTGTTCTTGTTTCTGTTTTGGATGGCAGCCATCCTAACTGGTGTGAGGTGATATCTCATTATGGTTTTAACTTGCATATCTCTGATGATTAGGGATGTGGAGAATCTTTTCATGTGCCTGTTGGCCATCTGAATTTCTTCTTTGGAGAAGTGTCTGTTCAGTTCCTCTGCCCATTTTTTAATTGGCTTATTTGCTTTTTGTTTGTTGAAGTGTGTGAGCTCTTTATATAATTTGGATGTCAACCCCTTATCGGATACGTCATTTATGAATATCTTCTCCCATACTGTAGGATGTCTTTTTGTTCTATTGATGGTGTCCTTTGCTGTACAGAAGCTTTTTAGTTTGATATAGTCCCACTTGTTCATTTTTGCTTTTGTTTCCCTTGCCTGGGGTGTTATGTTCATGAAGAAGTTGCTCATGTTTATGTCCAAGAGATATCTGCCTATATTTTTTTCTAAGAGTTTTATACTTTCATGACTTACATTCAGGTCTTTGATCCATTTTGAGTTTACTTTTCTATATGGGGTTAGACAAAAATCCAGTTTCATTCTCTTACATGTAGCTGTCCAGTTTTACCAACACTAGCTGTTGAAGAGGCTGTCATTTCCCCAGTGTATATCCATGGCTCCTTTATGGCATTTTAATTGACCATATATGCTTGGATTTATATCTGGGCTCTCTAGGCTGTTCCATTGGTCTATGGGTCTGTTCTTGTGCCAGTACAAATTGTCTTGATTACTGTGGCTTTGTAGTAGAGCTTGAAGTCAGGCAGCGTAATTCCCCCTGCTTTATTCTTCCTTCTCAGGATTGCTTTGTTTATTCGGGGTCTTTTCTGGTTCCATACGAATTTTAGAACGATTTGCTCTAGTTCAATGAAGAATACTGTTGGTATTTTGATAGGGATTGCACTGACTCTGCAGATTGCTTTAGGCAGGATGACCATTTTGACAATATTAATTCTTCCTATCCAGGAGCACGGGATGTGTTTCCATTTATTGGTATCTTCTATAATTTCCCTCATGAGTGTCTTGTAGTTTTCAAAGTATAGGTCTTTCATTTCCTTGGTTAGGTTTATTCCTAGCTATTTTATTCTTTTTGATGCAATCGTGAATGGAATTGTTTTCCTGATTCCTTTTTCTGCTAGTTCACCATTAGTGTACAGGAATGCAACAGATTTCTGTGTGTTAATTTTGTATCCCGCAACTTTACTGAATTCAGATATCAAATTTAGTAGTTTTGGAGTGGATTCTTTAAGGTTTTTTATGTACAATATCATGTCATCTGCACACAGGGACAGTTTGACTTCTTCCTTACCAATCTGGATACCTTTTATTTCTTTGCATTGTCTGATTGCTGTGGCTAGGACCTCTAGAACTATGTTGAATAAAATTGGGGAGAGTGGGCATGCTTGTCTTGTTCCTGATCTTAAAGGAAAAGCTTACACCTTCTCGCTGTTAACTATAATGTTGGCTGCGGGTTTGTCATATATGGCTTTTATTATGTTGAGGTACTTGCCCTCTATACCCATTTTGTTGAGAATTTTTATCATGAATGGATGTAGAATTTTGTCGAATGTTTTTCAACATCTATGGAGATGATCATGTGGATTTTGTCCTTCTTTTTCTTGATGTAGCGGATGATGATGGATTTTCGAATGTTGTAGCATCCTTGCATCCCGGGGATGAATCCCACTTGATCATGATGGATGATCTTTTTGATGTATTTTTGAAGTAGTTTGATAATATTTTGTTGAGTATTTTTGCATCTATGTTCATCAGGGATATTGGTCTGTAATTTTCTTTTTTTGTGGTGTCTTTGCCTGGTTTTGGTATTAGAGTGATGTTGGCCTCATAGAATAATTTTGGGAGTATTCCCTCCTCTTCTACCTTTTGTAAAACTTTAATTAGGTTGGGTATTAGGTCTTCACTAAATGTTTGATAAAATTCAGCAGTGAAACCATCTGGTTCAAAGGTTTTGTTCTTAGGTAGTTTTTTGATTACCAGTTCGACTTCTTTGCTGGTAATTGGTCTATTCAGATTTTCTGTTTCTTCCTGGGTCAGCCTTGAAAGGTTGTATTTTTCTAGAAAGTTGTCCATTTCTTCTAGGTTATCCAGTTTGTTAGCATATAATTTTTCATAGTATTCTCTCATAATTCTTTGTATTTCTGTGGTGTCCGTAGTGATTTTTCCTTTCTCATTTCTGATTCTGTTTATGTGTGTAGACTCTCTTTTTTCCTTGAGACGTCTTGCTAGGGCTTTATCTATTTTGTTTATTTTCTCAAAGAACCAGCTCCTGCTTTCATTGATTCTTTCTATTGTTTTATTCTTCTCAATTTTATTTATTTCTGCTTTAATCTTTATTATGTCCCTCCTTCTACTGACTTTGTTGGGCCTCATTTGTTCTTCCTTTTCTAGTTTCATTAATTGTGAGTTTAGACTTTTCATTTGGGATTGTTCTTCTTTCCTGAGGTAGGCCTGTATTGCAGTATATTTCCCTCATAGCACGGCCTTCACTGCATCCCACAGATTTTGCGGTGTTGAATTATTGTTGTTATGTATCTCCATATATTGCTTGATCTCTGTTTTTATTTGGTCATTGATCCATTGATTATTTAGGAGCATGTTATTAAGCCTCCATGTGTTTGTGGGCTTTTTCGTTTTCTTTGAGTAATTTATTTCTAGTTTCATACTTTTGTGATCTGAGACGCTGGTTGGTACAATTTCAATCTTTTTGAATATACTGAGGCTTTTTGTGTCCCAATATATGATCTATTCATGAAAATGTTCCATGTGCACTTGAGAAGAATGTGTATCCTATTGCTTTTGGATGGAGGGTTCAGTAGATGTCCATTAGGTCCATCTGTTCTAATACGTTGTTGAATGCTTCTGTCTCTTATTTTCTGTCTGGTTGATCTCTCCTTGGTAGTGAGTGGTGTGCTGAAGTCTCCTAAAATAAATGCATTACATTCTATTTCCCCCTTTAGTTCTGTTAATATTTGTTTCACATATGTAGGTGATCCTGTATTGGGTACATAGATATTTATAATAATTATATCCTCTTGTTGGACTGACCCATTTATCATTATGTAATGTCCTTCTTTTTCTCTTGTTACTCTCTTTGAAGTCTATTTTGTCTGATACAAGTACTGCAATTCTTGCTTTTTTCTCACTATTAGTTGCATGAAATATCTTTTTCCATCCCTTTACTTTCAGTCTGTCTATATCTTTGGGTTTGAAGTGAGTCTCTTGAAGGCAGCATATAGATGGGTCTTGTTTTTTTATACATTCAGTGACTCTGATTGGTGCATTCAGACCATTTACATTTAGGGTGATTATTGATAGGTATGTACTTATTACCATTGCAGGCTTTAGATTTGTGGCTACCAAGTGTGCAAGGTAATTCTGTTACTATCTAACAGTCTAATTTAACTCACTTCGTATGCTATTATAAACATAGCCTAAAGATTCTTTTTTTGTCCTTCTTTTACTTCCTCCTACATTCTTTGTATGTTATGAATCATATTCTGAACTCTGTCTATCCCTTGGGTGCCATCTATTTAGTCTTAGGAATACTTCCATCTATAGGAGTCCCTCCAAAATGCACTGTAGAGGTGGTCTGTGGCAGGTAAATTCTCTCAGCTTTTGCTTATCTGGAAATTGTTTAATCCCTCCTTCAAATTTAAAGATAACCTTCCTGGGTAGAGTATTCTTGGTTCAAGGCCCTTGTGCTTCATTGCATTAAATATATCATGCCATTCCCTTCTGGCCTGTAAGGTTTCTGTTGAGAAATCTGATGATAGCATGATAGGTTTTCCTTTGTGTGTGATCTTTTTTCTCTCTCTAGCTACTTTTAAAAGTCTGTCTTTATCCTTGATCTTTGCTGTTTTAATTATTATATGTCTTGATGTTGTCTTTCTTGGGTCCCTTGTGTTGGGTGATCTATGCATCTCAATGGCTTGTGAGACTATCTCCTTCCCCAGATTGGGGAAGTTGTCACCAATTACCTCCTCAATGACACTTTGTATCCCTTTTTCTCTCTTCTTCTTCTTCTGGTACCCCTATAATGCGAATATTGTTCCCTTTGGATTGGCCACACAGTTCTCTCAATATTCTTTCATTTTTAGAGATCCTTTTTTCTCTCTGTGCCTCAGCTTCTTTGTATTCCTTTTCTCAAATTTCTATTCCATTTACCATCTCTTCTACTACATGTAACCTACTTTGAAATCCCTCCATTGTATGTTTCATTTCAGATATGGAATTTCTTAATGATTGAATCTCTGTCTTAAATTCAGTCCTGAGTTTTTGAATACTTTTCTGTATCTCCATAGCATGTTTATGATATTTATTTTGAACTCTTTTTCAGGAAGATTGGTAAGTTCAGTTTCATTTGGACCTTTTTCTGGGGTTTGTGAGATTTTGATCTGAACCATGTTCTTTGATGCTTCATATTTTTGTGTGGTGCCTTCTGGTGCCCAGAAGCTCCAGTCTCTGGAGCTGCTCAGTCCCTATAGTGAGGTTGGGGGTCGTAGGGGAGTGTAGCTGGTGCTTTAGATAGGAAATATCTATTTCCTGATTCCCATCTGCCCTACCTGTCTTCTGTATCAGAGCCAGTGGGCAGAGTACACAGGTGTAAGTCTTTGTGCTTGGCGTCTCTTGCTGTTGTAGGTGGGGTCTCCCTCTTGCTGGCCTGATGCCAGAGCAGTGACTGCCAGTTTGCAAGCTGGTGCTGTCAGGCCAGGAGGAAGGCTTGGCAGGCTACATATCACTGTGGGGGCCCTTGGGGTTGAGTGGCCAGCCTGAGGCATGGAGCGCCTGAAGCTCCCCAAAGTTCCCAATCTGCTGGGCAGTGCGTGGTCAGACAACCTTGTCCCCTTATCCCTTCTCCTGTGCAGCAAGCTCCAGGCAAACCCCGCCCTTCAGCAGCCCTCTCACTGCTAGGAAGCCTGTCAGACTGCCTGCCTTTCCCTTGTCCCAGAGTGGCCGGGTGTGGATCCCCTCCTCCACAAATGGCCGGAATCTGTCTCTCAAGCACTCCGCCTGTCCCAGCTCCCCATACTCCAGAGCACCACACACTGTAGGTTTCTGCTCACAAAGCAAACCTCCAGGGCTAGGTGTTCAGCAGTCCCAGGCTTGCGCCCCATCCCTTGCTCCATTTCTCTTCCTCCTGCCAGTGAGCTGGGGTGGGGGAAGATCTCGGGTCCCACCAGATCAAGGCTTTCGTACGTTACCCTCTTTTGTGAAGTCTGCTCTGTTCATGAGGTCTGTACACAGTCTGGTGCAGCCTTCTTTCCTGTTGCTGTTTTAGGGTTGGTTGCATTAACTGTATTTTCACACTATCTGTGGTTTTGGGAGGAGTTCTCTGTCTTGCCTCTCACACCGCCATCTTGAATCCATCCACACAGATTTGAAATAAGAACAGAATAGAAATTCTAGAAATATATATATTCATGTGTATACAATTAATTATAACAGAATTAAAGTTAAAAGCTTATTGAATGGGTTTCTGAGATTTTGGTCTCAAGGGAAATATTTTCATGAGCTGTATAACCAGATCCTAAGCAATTATCCAAAATGACAGAGAGAGGAAGGTAAACGTGAGTTTAAGAGATACGGAATTAGTAAAATTGACATGCATCCAATCATAATGCCCAGAAGAACAACTAGAAAGAATGATGCAGATGTGAGATTTAAAAGATCATGGCTGAGAATTTTTTAGAATTGATGGATTACTCAAATAATTAAAAATAAATGGAGTGAAGAATGATACAACAAAAAGGGGGTCACTGTGTGACAATGAACTAAGCCTTATAAATTCTTATAACAAATATAATGCTGATTTTCCTAAGTTTGTGCCTTCTAGTCTTTTTTTTTTTGACAGATGACATCAGACTGAAGCAGTTTGAAATTCTGTAAGGGGGAGTATAATTGAGTAACTGGTTATGTGCACTTTTTATCTATCTAATTACCAAATTCTATTTTTGTAATTAATTAATTTTTTATTAAGATATCATTGATATACACTCTTATGAAGGTTTCACAAGAAAAAAAATGTGGTTACTACAGTCACCCATATTATATCAAATCCCTCCATACCCCACTGCAGTCATTGTTCATCCATGTAGTAAGATGCCAGAGTCACTACTTGTCTTCTCTGTGCTACACTGTCTTCCCCATGATCCCTCAACACCATGTGTACCAATCATAATACCCCTCAATCCCCTTCTTCCTCCCCCACCCCTCCCCTTTTGTAACCACTAGTCCCTTCTTGGAATCTGTGAGTCTGCTGCTATTTTATTCCTTCAGTTTGTTTCATTGTTATACTCCACAAATGAGGGAAATCATTTGGTATTTGTCTTTCTCTGCCTGATTTATTTTACTGAGCATAATACCCTCTAGCTCCAACCATGTTGTTTCCAATGGTAAGATTTGTTTCTTTCTTATGACTGAATAGTATTCCATTGTGTATATGTACATCTTTATCCATTCATCTACTGATGGACACTTAGGTTGCTTCCATATTTTGGCTATTGTAAATAGTGCTGCAATAAACATAGGGTGCATATGTCTTTTTGAATCTGAGATCTTGCTTTCTTTGGGTAAATTCCTAGGAGTTGAATTTCCAGGTCAAATGGTATCTCTATTTTGAGTTTTTTGAGGAACCTCCATTATTGCTTTACACTATGGTTGAACTAGTTTACATTCCCACCAGCAGTGTAGGAGGGTTCCCCTTTCTCCACATCCTCTTCAGCATTTGTTGTTCCTAGTTTTTTTTTTATTAAGGTATTATTGATAAACACTCTTCCAAATTCTATTAATTCTAATTAATATTTAATGGAATGTTTTGATTTCCATTGCATATAATACTATCATTAGCAGACAAAAATGTTTGCTATTCCTTCCGATAACTATTTCTGTTAATTGCTTTTATCATGTTAGCTAAAATCACAAACTCTGCTGTATTAGACATGCTAGCAAGCATCACAATCTTTTTCTTCCTTTTCATTGGAATGGCTTTGGTAATTCATGATTTATAATAATGCTTTCTTGCCTTGTGTGTATGTAATCTTTATTGTGGTGATGTACTTTCCTTATAATACTTTTCATAAGAGTTTTTTTAGGAATCACACATTTTGGCATCTGAGGATATCATGTATTTTTTCTCCTTTAACCTGTTGCAGTGACATATAGGTAGATTTCCTAATGTTGATCCATATTTGCATTCCTAGACCAAATCTTATTTGGCCATGTTGTATTCTTATCTTAAATAATGGCTAAATAAACTTTAATACATGGGTTTTTTCCCCCCATCTCTATTCATACATAAAATCATTCTATGATCTTCTCTTTTGGGTTTACCTTTATCAGATCTTGTCATTAAGATTACAGTAGCTTAAAAAACTTAATTGTGGGGCTCTCCTTTACTAGTGACTTACTACTATATAACAACTTACCCAAAACTGAGCAGTAGTTTTGCGATAATGAACATTTATTATCTCATTTAGTTTCTGTGTATCATGAATCCTGAAGTGACTTAGCTGGGTGGTTATGGCTAAGGGTCTCTCATGAGGCTTGATCATGATGTAAGCATAGCCTACAGTCATCTGAATGCTTGTCTGTAGCTGGAGGAAGGGAATCTTCCAAGATGGCTCACTTGAGTTCCAGACAAGTTCCTGTTGCCTGTGGGAAGACGACCTCCTTGCCACTTAAACTCTGGAGGGCTAAATGCCTCTTGAAAGCATGATAGCTGTCATCCCCCAGAAAGAGAAATCATAGAGTGGGATGAATAAGCAAGGCACAATGCCTATTGTGACCTAGTTTTGAATATCATGTGCTTGCTGTCAGTTCTGTCACCTTCTGTTCATTAGAAGCAAGTCACTTAAATCTGGCATATATTCAGAAGGGGAATTAGGCTCCACCTTTTCAGGTAAGGATATTAAAAACTTGTGGACATATTTTAAAACCACCACATCATCTTTGTTTATGCTTTAAAAACTTGAATGTAAAAAGTATTTGAGCTTTAATGATTAAATAAAAATCAGCTGTAAAATTACCTGGGCCTAGAGCCTAACGGGTACATCTTTAAGAATTCTGGCAACTTAGAGTACAATTGCCCACTGTCCACAGAGAAAAATGCCAATAAAATTCCCACATGATGTCCTGATGGGCTTTTTCCTGAAATTGTAAAGGAAAAAACAGTGGTCTCTGCAGTTAAATAAAGCCAGCACAGCAGATTCTTTTTTAAAAAAAATTGAATGAATTGAATTAATTCATCTAAAAATCCTAAACTGTAATCTGTAAGGCAAATATCTATTGCATGATTATTTTTGGAATGTCCAACATACTATGTTTGGCCTTTTTGAAGAAAACAAATTAAAAGAAAATAAATATGATAAATTAAAATCCCAGAAAATACTGGTTTATGAAAATAACAATATGAAAAAAAAACCCAAATAATGAAATTTAAATTTGAACAAGAAGTTAAAGCTAACTTAATAATTCCTTTAAAATACAGAATTTAAGATTGATGATTGAAAAATACTAAAAAAAAAACAACAAAAAACCCTACTGTTTAAAGTATAAAATAACAGATTAAGAATTAGCAGAGGGAGATAAAAGGAGAAGAAATTAAACAGCATTTAGTCATGAAGTTTTTTTTTTAGTTTATTCACTGAATAAGGTATTTTACATTTGTTTTATTTTTAGTTTATTTCACTGAATAAGGTATTTTACATTTGTTAAAAACTTTGGTCCAAGCTATTCAAGTGGCTTACAAAATTACATATAATAAACTTAAAAATGAAATCAATAAAGACAAAAAAGAGTATGTTAAAATTTAAAAGTAAATAAAATACATACTGTGAGGACCTCTAATGTGGCTTAGCAACAGAGTAGGACTCAGCACTTAGGTTCTGTTCTTTCCCCAACACTGCCTTCTAATGCTGCTTTTGTATGTAAATTACTAGAGGTCACTAATCTCGTTTTCCCAGCAAAGTGTGCCATAATATTTGCCATAACTGTAGTTTTGAAGTATCAAATAATTCAACTTATTCTAGCATTCATTCATGAGTCAGAAACCAGCATGAAGATCATACAAGAGGTATGAAGTTGACCCACTCCAAAGCCTAAGCCTGAGAAAAACTAGCTAGTTCTCAATTGTGCAGAGAGCTATCCCACCACACAGAATGACAACTGTTAGTGGTCTCACAGCATAGTAGCTTAACAGTTGTTTTGCTAATGTCTCCTGAAAGAATGTGTAAAGGGTAAACTAACTGTTGTATCTTCATTTTGGTATTTAGTCCTCTCACAGCAGGTCCTTGTTTTATGCATAAGGCAAAACAAATTATTAGAATACAGGTTTTTCTATAAAAGAGAACAGATACAGATGCTTCCTTAATTCCACCTATGAATTTGTCATTTGACAGTGTTATTAGGCTGCTTATTATCCCAAGCAATAAATGCAAAATATGAGACTTCATATTTACTGAAATCCCAAGCAGCATGCTTGGTGAACAGAGGTCCCACATAATGACCTAAAGGAAGAAACCCACCCAGAACCAAGAATGTCCTATTAAGCACTAGTAGAAATGACCAGCACTCCTTGGGTGACACAGGTAGCTTAGTCAGGATGCATACTTCTGCCACTGGAGATGAGACAAGCTGGGCCATTCTATCTCCTGGCCAAGTTGGAATTATATTGAGTTAATCCTGTTTCACTTGGAATACAACAATGAATCTGGATAAAATAAGTCCTCCTTTTTCAGTTGCTAAGGAAGGAAAACAGCTCTAATGTTACTTCTACCTCTAACCCAAATTTACTAGGTAGTCTTTATTGTCTTTTAAGTCCTTTTAATAGTTTAATCATTTAGTTGTTTGGTCACTTGCTAACATACATTTGTTCCAAGAACTATCATTGCTTTGGTTTCAATTATGGCTTTTAAACAGGCAACAAGCAGATCTCTGTATCCCAACCTCACCAGTATCTTGGACCTGAATTTGCAGCTGATAAAAGGACATTTCCGGTCTACCATCCTCCCCCTATACAGTAATTACAGGACCCTCTATCTATGGTTGATATTATTTAAAATTTTTGAATGTTAGCAAACTTTATACTTTCTAAATGTCTTTTAGCTCATTTTTCTTTAAACAACCAAGCATTGAAAACTCTGCAAAAAATGTTTTCTTAAAATGGTTGAGGTTCTTTACTTCCTTTCCACTTCAGAGGGTGCAAGGATAGATGGGTCTTTGTAGATATACCTATCTTTATTTCAAGAGAAAGAACATGTAACTGATTCCCTTTCAAATGAACGTCCATATAGAAATCCTTATATGTAGATAGGGCCAGCCAATGTTGATGTATGTGATGGTGTTAGTTTTCAAAACATCTTGAGTAAACAAATAAAGAAGATGTAAAATACTACGGTTTGCCTGCTGAATCTTAATTTCTAAATTTATTCTTCTTTCAAAACTTCTTTCCTACTGCATTTGCTGCTCTTTCAGCCATGATCTCTGAGTCCCTCCTTTGGTTATATCTTCTGAACTCAGAATCAACCAGCAGTTCTTCTACAGTAGGTTTTTTCCTTTGTTTCTTGGGAATTCGTGAATGGTAGAAGTCAGCAGGATTATCAACAATGGTTCCAATCTGAAAGTGATGCCGGGGTTCTTGTTTGCGGAGTCGAAGAATGAATTTAGCAGTCAAGGTAGGAGAGCCAGGGCAGAGGATTTTATTTAGAAATAAAGTGAGAGGAAAGAGCTCTGGCTCATGCCAGGAGGGGACAAGAGAGCCTGGGGTGGTGCATTGTCTACAGGATTTATAGGCAGTTGGGGATTTTTGGAAATTGAGGGCTTAGGGTGTGGACTTGTACCACCTGCCTTGCCCTCAAGGTGGGCTAGGTTATTGTCTGTTTGCTAGGGCTGTTTACAGTGAAGTCAGGGGTTATGCTGAGATACCCTTGCGGAAGACTCAAAACATTCCAGGCGAAGTTGCTCCTGGCCTTTTGACCTTTAACTGATCTCACTGAAGATGTCTATATTCCTAGTATGGTATCTTTACCCTAGAGAATTAATTAGTTGTGACTTTGGCTTTGCATAATTCTGAACACAGAGTTTCCATAGGGACTTTACATTGTTACATTGCTTTGACTGTAAATATCCTGCCTTGCTTTATTTCCGGAGGCCCTCACCCTACTCTGACTACACGCGCGGTTCCTGTCTCAAAAGTACTTGGGGAAGCCACCCCTATCATTTTACTTCTAAAACCTTTTTGGGTCCATGCTCGCTCTCATCTTCAGTGATTTGAGATCTTTTTTTAGTTCATCTGAAAAAATCATCTGTTGCTTATAAAATGCAGTCCAGTACCATCTCTCTTCCCTGCTCCAGAAAGGAGCAAGACAAGCAAGCCAGTCAGTCCCTCCCTTTAAACTCTCAGGTTCAGACACACCTGGGTTGCACAGGTAATTACCCATTGACAAGGACTTGAACTTGTCTCCACCCCTGAGGATATGCAAATGCACTAAAGCCAGGATAATCTGGAAATGTTACAATTTTACCCATAGGCCACGCCTCCAGAAATCTCACTTTACTATCTACTCCTTCCCCTTCTTCCACAATGGTCCCTGCGCTAGAAAACTGGAGCATTGTGATTAGACTAATGACATAACAATAGCAACAATAAAATCAGGATAATCCTCAAACCAGAGGATTCAGCTAGGTTCAAAGTCTTATGCAGATTAAGTCCATAGCTCGTCCATTCCATAGGCAGGCAGTAGCTGAGGATTCAGAGCAATCATCATGCAGCAGCTGCAGCCAGGGGGCGCATTCAGGCCACAAGGACTGTAGGAGAAAATAACCTTAAGGGCAATAAGACACATATTTTCATGACACCAGCATAGGCAAATCTTGTCTGTCGGGTAAAATACATTGAATAGAGTGTCCTTGTGATAAAACAGTGGCAAGAATGTGTCAGGGGCTGTTGTCATTTATGATACCATGTTGTGAGAGCTCCTCCACCTTCTATACTAACCACAAACCTGTACTCACCTTTCCTTTCTCCTCCTCCCCCCTCCTTTCTGCTAGAGCACAAGAACAAGAAAGTTAACTCATTTAGCAATAGATGTTAGGAACCATGTGACACAAGAACAAAAGGACTCCATCTTGTTGTTTACTTCTTCTTGGTTAGTTTCCCGCCACAGCTTCCCGCTAAGTCCTCAACCAGGTCCGTTGCTTACGTCAAAGACTACTGAGCATGTGCACAACTCGGTGTGTGATTGGACTTTGGAAGCTACCTCATTATCATAATGGGCAACCAACCAGAAAAAGCTACTCCCTACCACGCCCCTTCAAATGCTATATATTCCTTGCCTTTTCTGTTAATAAAGTAGAGCTTGACAAAAACCTGCAGGCTCTCCGTGTCATTTTGTCTCATCCCATTTCATAGGTAGTCGCGGCTCCC
>JAVSCE010005169.1:0-16048 GCA_032199065.1 Smutsia gigantea | reverse complement strand
GGGCTAGCCTCCCTCCCCTCCTCTCCAGCTGGAGGTGAGCGCACCCCTTCCCTCCTCTACCACGTCCCTACCTTCCCGGCCTCGGATCACGCCGTCACAGGCAACAGGACTTTTTCGGGATGAAAAGAAACTGGAAAGCAAGCGCGCCCCACACTCGACCTCCCAGCCCCGTAAGGGCGGCCAGCCGGGGCGCTCACCCCGAAGCGACGCTCTGGGGGCGCGGAGGGCCGCGCCGCGCGGGGCACTGGCCAGAGGGTGGCGTGGGGCCGCGCTGCAAACGCCCAGGCCCAGCCGAGCAGCCTCCCCGCCCCCTCCGGCTCAGCTCCGGGCCGGCAGACGGCGCCCCGGAGGCTAACTTCACCGGGAAAGAGGAAGCAACGCAGCGACTTAACAGGCTGTGTGGACGAACAGGGGGAGGAAAAGCTGTCTGTGCGTCCGCCTACCCGCAGGCCATCTCACCTTCCCTCTGCCAAGCCCGGCAACCCCAGCTCACCTGAGGGGGGCACCGGGACGCCGCCGCGGCCGCCGCGATGGCCGTTACGGCACGAGGCCTCTGCTCTGTCGCCGCGTAGCTCTCGGGAGAGGGGCGGGACGCGCGCGGCGGGCGGGCAGGGCGGCGGCTGCGACTGGCCGCGAGGCCGCGGGCGCACCCACGCGGGCAGGAAACCCCCTCCCAGCCCAATCTGATAGGTTCGGTCTCCCCCTACCCTCCTATCCTGGACACGAGAGCTGTCAGCGCCGCGCTGGGATTGGGCGAACCTACCTGTCAATCAAACGCTGCGCTGAGCGTGGAGTGAGCTGAGCCTGCAGAGAGAGAAAAGGGAAGAGCGAGCAAGTAGGCGAGCGAGCGAGGTAGAGGCGGAGGGTGTAAAGCCCCTGGCCTAATCCTGGCTCTGGTCGCCCTTGCCTCCCCGGCTGCTCAGACTGACTACTTTGGCCTTCCTCTTTAGCGCCACAGGAGAGACTCCACAGCAAAAATCCCTGCTTCCCGAGTTCAGCGCCAGCTGTTGGGGAGCCTCCTCCTAGTTTCTGCACCTGAACAGGGTGTTGCAGCGAAGGTTCTTAGGGCTAGGAAGCGGAAAATAAAAACAGAAGGCCTGGAAATGGGGATTTGAGAGAAAAACGTAAGACATATGTTTAATTTGAGCCACAAATCGAAACAAGCTCACTCTGAGAGCCTTTGAAGTGCCCTCGTGCGTGGGTAGCCTCCAGTGGGCTGTGGTAGCCATGCTGGGAGGAAGGAGTTCAGTGACCCAATGTGCCAAGTCTGCCCATTCTTAGCGGTCCAGCCCCAGACACCTGCCAGGTCGTCAGTAAATTGATTCCCCCCACGCTAGTACTGCAGCCCTCACAACCTGCCTCAATCCTTCCTAACCATCTTGTGGCTCCGTTTAGGCGCTCGGGGAAGCCTGGGTAAGGTACCTTTCATGGATCACAGGTATTTTCCCGACCCAAGCTGTTGAAAAGAGTTAGTCCTTATTGCTGCCTAGATTGTAAATTCCATTGTCAGGAATCATGTATAGGTTTTCCCTAGTGCCTAGCACATGATAATCATGAGTAAATATCCTTGAAGGCATTGATACATCCTCCTTTCCCCTCTTTAATTCAGCCCTGACTGTAAGCACTTCTCTGCATTTAACTTCAAAGTCATTCATTTGAATGCTGATAGATATAGGTAGTTTGCTTACCATATATAGGATCACAGGGTCAAAGTACAAGTTACCTATGGCCCCTTTCTAGCCTCATTTGACTGAGGCAAGTAAACCATGAAACTCTGGACAACAGCCTATGTCTACATCCCATTATTAGTATCCAAAGTGAATGAGGTAAGTGAATTTTGAATTTATTCTAAGGGTCTAAATACCTTTACATGTTATATAAATGCAGCTATGGACTGAGTTTTGTCCTCCCAAAATTCCTATTAAAGCCCTAAACCCCAGTGTGACTGTATTTGGAGATAGGGCCCTTAGGAGGTAATTAAGGTTGGCTGAGGTGAAAAGGGGGCACCTAATCCTGTAGGATTAGTGTCCTTATAAACAGAGACTCGTTCTCTATCTCCACCGTGAGAAGATACAGTGAGAAGGTGACCAGAGAGCTCTCACCAGAAACTGACCATGCCAACACCCTGATATGGAACTACCAGCTTCCAAAACTGAGAAATTAAATTTCTGTTGTTTAAGCCGCCCAATCAATGGTATTTTGTTATGGCAGCCTGAGCTAATAGAATAATGTTATTTGTTGATTCATCTTATAAAGTTTATGGATTGAGATATATTCATTTTTGAGGCTGGAGAAACAATTATGAAAAGTTAAAACTATTTTCCCAAAAGCACACAGTGAACTTAGCAAAACCTGACCCAATTCAGTTCACATATTTAGCAAGTGATGGGGTTACGGGATGTGAATGCAAATACAAGGAAAGTAGTCCTTGTGCTCAGGTAGCATACACCACTACCTTAGTAGGGAAAATTTGTGTTGACATCGTAAGTTTAGATCTTATTTGGTAAAGGAATGTATATTCTGAATGGACCAATGATCTGAACAGACCTTTCAAAGTTTTGCTTCAGATCTCTTTTGGCTATTGTGTGCCACCTATTTAAACAATAGAAGGGAGAGAGCTTATTCATAAAAGAATTAAGTTCCCTGTAAACATGTTTTTTTTTCCTTTTAGTTTTCCTTTAAGTTTTTTCATCACCCCTTCTTAACGGGAACTCTTAAAAAAAGAAAAACTCAAAAATATAAAAAATAAATTGAACAAGAAAAATAAGGAAATAGCAATGAAAGAGGAAAGCTTTGGGTGGAAGGGTAGATAGGCAGAAAGTCAAGTGTGAAATTGCTGTATGATATACTCAAAAGGAATGGATTCCCTGTTCTTATGGGGTGGGAGTTGTCCCAGAGACTTCTTTCACACTTTCTGTCTTCAGACTTCAAACAAACATGCATATGGCTTCTTCTTCCTCTCTTTTAGAACACAAATCAAAAATGGGAATCATGCTAATAATGCTAAATGGACCAAGAACTAGGCAGAATCAGGCAACAAGAAAATTTAGGTCAAAAGTTAAAACCTATGGAGAAGATATTTGCAAATGATATACCCAAAAAGGTTAATATCCAAAATATACAAAGAACTAATACAATTCAACACCAAAAAAACAAATAATCCTATTAAAAAATGGGCAGAGGACCACTCATGACATTTTTCAAAGATATACAGATGGCCAACAGACACATGAAAAGATGCTCCCCATCGCTAATCATCAGAGAAATGCAAATCAAAGCCACAGTGATACACCACCTCACACTGGTCAGAATGGCTAGTATCAAAAAGACAAGAAATAACAAGTGTTGGTGAGGATGTGGAGAAATGGAACCCTCCTACACTGCTGGTGGTCATGTAAAATTGGTACAGCCACTATGGAAAGCAGTATGGAAGTTCCTCAAAAAATTGAAAATAGAAATACCATATGACCCAATAATTCCACTTCTGTGTATTTACCCCAAGGAAAAAAACAACACTAATTTGAAAAGACATAAGCACTCCTGTTTATTGCAGCATTTTTTACAATAACCAAGATATGAAAGCAACCTAAATGTCCATTGATAGATGAATGGATTAAAAAGATGCAGTATATATATAGAATGGAACATTATTCAGCCTTAAAAAAGGAAATCTTGCCATTTGTGATACCATGGCTGGACCTGAAGGGTATTAATGCTAACTGAAAGACAGATAAAGACAATGTTATATGATTCACTTATATGTGGAATCTAAAAAACAAAACAAATGAACAAACAAAACAGATACAGACTTGCAAATACAGAGAACAAACTGGTGGTTGCCAGAGGTGAGAGGATGGGAAGATGGGCAAAATAGATGAAGGGGATTAAGAGGTACAAACTTCCAGTTATAAAATACATAAGTCACAGGGATGAAAAGTACAGCATAGGGAATATAGTCAATAATATTGTAATAACTTTGGTGACATGGTAACTAGATATCATAGTGATCATAACATAAATACTGAATCACTATGTTGTACACTTGAAACAAACATAATATTGCATATCAACTATACTTTAATTAACATTTTTTTAATAAAAAATTTTTTTAATTTATGACCTATGGACCAGAAATGGGGCTTCAGATATGGGGCAGTTAATCTATCTAGGATAAAACCATGCAGGTGCCTTCTTCATTAATCCCAAAGGAGAGGATTTGGAAAGATAAGGAAAGGGAAAATGATCCTCCATGTCTCAAGACCTTTCCCAGGAAACTATTGAAAGCTTATAGTTAGAAATGATTAGAATGATCTGGTTTAGCATCACTGTATCCTGGTGACTAAATTTAATTTCTGGATTGAGTATTGTTATGCTTTTATGGAAATTAATTCAGTAAAAAATTATTGGGTCTATTCTGTAGTGGGCACTACAATAGGTACTGGAGATCTAAAGATCAGTCTTAAACTTAAAGGAGCTCAAATCAAGAGTCAGAGAATGAAATTTAAGCATATTTATTATTAATATAGTAAACAGAGCAATAGATATGTACAGGGGGACATTAAGCCAGAGGGTGAGGGGAGTTGTGTGGTCAGGCTAGTTAGGCAATTAAGTAGGCAAAGAAGAGAAGGGCTTTCCACATAGATAAGCCTGCATAAGAAAAGTATTACACAATAGTAGAATATTGCTGGAACGGAAGATGACTAAAAATGTAAGCAATAGCAGGTTATGGACTTTATCCTACAGGCAATGAGAAGCCATCAAAGGTTTTTCTTTCAGCACTTTTTAAATGTCATTCTGTTGTTTTCTGGCCTCCATTGTTTCTTAAGAGAAGCCAGCTGTAATTCTTTTTTTTTCTGTTTTCAGATTGTTTTATTTATTTATATTTAATTAAGGTATCATTGATACACAATCTTATGAAGGTTTTACATGAGCAACATTATGGTTTCAACATTCACCCATATTATCAAGTCCCCCTCCAACCTCATTGCAGTCACTGTCCTTCAGCATAGTAAGATGCTGTAGAGTCGTTACTTGTCTTCTCTGTGTCCAGCTGTAATTCTTATCATTGTTTTTCTAAATGTCATGTCTTTTTCTCTGGCTGCTTTTAAGTTTCTCTGTCTTTATTTATCAGCAGTTACACTATGTTTCTAGGTGTGGTTTTCTTTGTATATTTGCTGATTGGAGTTCATTATTTCCCTGGATCTGTGGATTGCTGGTAGTTGTTTCCTTTGATCAATTTTGGTAAGTATTTCTTCAGATATTTTCTTCTGTCCCATTCTTTCTCTCTCCTCTTCTGAGGCTATACCTACATTTATGCTGGACTTCTTAGTCCTTAATACAGGTCATTCTAGGCTCTGTTCTTTTTTTTTTCCAGATCTTTTTCTGTGCTTTAATTTGGATAATTTCTGTTGAGATCCAGTGTCTTGTAATACCTGGAAAATCTGGATGTTAACATTTTTCCCAAAAGCATAGACACTCTACTAATGACTATGGGTTCCCTTGGGGAAGATTTGGACACATTAGTCAAGAAAACAGAAACCACAATATATTATTACAACAGAGAGATTCTAGTATTGGATGTTGATGGAATGAAAAGGCAAAAAGGGAACACTAAAGTGGCCAGGGCTGATAACTCTGGAGAGCAGCTACTGCCCCTAGGGCTAGTGAAAAAGAAGACTTGATGGTAGAGAAATGACCCAGCTGAGCTGTAGCTCACATCCCTGAGAAGATGCTGTCTAGTTGGTCTTGCTGCTACTGAGAGGTATATGAAGAGACTGGCTGGGGGGTGGAGGAGTGCCAAAAGACGCTCAAGGCTGAGATCAGCTGATGCTGTAGAGCAAAAGGCTATTACTTATTGTTGGTGCAACAGTGGCAAAAACCACAAGCAAACGGGAAGTTGGAAGTCCTTTCTTCCCTTCTCCTGCCTTCTAGTCTCCCTCTAATGCCCTTTATTGGTAGAACCAAGTGAGAGTTCAGTTGAGATAGGAAAAATGTAGTTTGCAGGGTCTAAGCCATAATATAAAGAGGAAAGTATGGAAGTATGAATTTGGAACTAAGAGAGATCAAGAGTAGAAATAGCTTTATAACCAGTACCATGTCAACATTTGTATGTTCTAAATTAGCAAGAATTGCTCAAATAAGACCCAAATTAATGCGACCTTATATGCTTTTACAGACTTTTAGGCCCTTTTGAAAAGACCCTCTGGACACCATGTTGTATTGATTTTCTGCTATACTATGATTACTGTTAGTGTCTTTCTCAGGGTAAGGAGTACACTCCTGCTGCTCACACATGTACTTGCTACAATGTCATAAACAAGGGCAGTTTTGGAAGAGATCTGTACCATTGAAGATACGTGGACCCTGCTTCAACATTAGGTCTCCTACCACCACACTACTGGTCTTCCATACCTGATCTAAGGTAAGACCCCACCATTGTCATTGAAAAACCAGCTCCTTTCCTTTGATCCCTCTTTTCTGACTCAACTCAATCTCCTTTACCCAGCCCAATCACCTCTAGTTTCCTATTGCAAGTACATGACAAAGCAGGGCTTGGTACTCAGCATTTCAGTGTTACGGTGTACTTTTCACAATGAAGATGTTAAATATTGAGGAATTTTTGTTGAACATTTGTAGAACATTGGCATGAACATTTTCTAATTTTTAAACCATAGGACCAAGAAGGTCAATCTGAAAGAGGTCATTTCTTCAAGTCTTATGTTCTTAAGTGATAAAAGTTAGCATTCTCCTTCTACCACAATTACCTTTTGTTAATAACAGTAAAGACACCAGATTCACAATGTTTCACATATTTATTATTTCTTTATGTTTTAGAATAAATTTTTCTACATCTTCATATGTTACTTATATAATACATAACACTCTGTCAGTTATGCACAAAGACATTTATAGGTGAACATTAAAATGGCAGTGTACCTATTAATAACTGAATGATAACAAGATAATAACCAGGTATTCATTTAATGGGAGAGTCTACTATTTCCTGATAATCCTGCCTTCTTGAATTCCTCCAGTAAAGTTTATAGCCAGCAAGAACAAAAACACTAATCATAATGATGGCCCCTCCAAAGACATCATAAACACTAGGTAATATATGTAACACTAGAAGCTGCAGGACCATGGCTACCACAATCTCCAGATGTTGTACTGTGCTGACCAAAGCTGGATGGAATTTGTCCAAGGCATAATAAACTCCTAAGAATGCTGCAGTAGAACAGACACATATAGCAATGAGATAACTCCAGGTTTCTCCATCTAATGGGATGATAGGTTCTTGAAGAACGAACATAGTAGATACCCCCCAGACTGTCCCAGTCCAACCAAAGGTAAACAGTGCAGTCCACATGCTGATCTTCTCCTTAATGGATCTGTATACTATCATGGAAAGAGCGGTGGTCAGTCCAGCCATCACAGTCATAGTGTACCCAAAGGCTTCTTTCCAGGCATTTAACAAAGAATTGTCTTCATCAGCAATGTTGGGGATCATGACAAAACAAACACCTAAGATACTGCAAACAACTGTAGCCATATCAACATAAGCCATTTTCTCATCCACAAGTAAAAAAGCCAAAATGGCACTGAAGACTGTGGTTGTGGCTCTCCACATAGTGGTCCCATTGCTAGGAGGAACTATTGAAAATGATGTATAAGCACAGGTGATAGAGATGACATTGCACACACCGTAAAAGAAGAGTCGTAATCTATATCCACTAGGACCAAAGGGGGCCTCCTGGTAGTAACACACCACTAACACAGATAAGACCTGCAAGACAGAACGGATAAAAATCAGTTCTAGAGATGGAACTTTGGAACGATCAGAAACAAGCCTAGTGATAAGAGCTACACATCCATGAGCCAAAGCAGATCCAAACAGCACTATCCACATTTTTCTGGATTGAAAAATATTTTTTTCTGCAAAGCTCTGGAATTGTCCAGTCTCATTGGACATTGGGTCTTCTGTTGGTGGAGGTCGGGTATCCATCGTTCCAAAGAAAGTTCTTCCCTTTCTTTTCATTTCACTCAGCAGGCCTTTTTTTGGATTTTCTCCCATAAAATTTCTGTAGTCTTCATTAATTTCTTCATATCCATCATCCCCAGGCTGAGGATAATGAGAAGTGTATTTCACCATCACTGTGTTGGGATGTATTTTCACCCGTTTTTTAACTGGGTATTTCTTGGAGGAAGAAGTATCCATTTCTTCAGATAATCAATTCTATTGAAGAAGAAAAAAAAGACAAATGTACATATTCATTCCATTGAAATTTTGTTTTAATTTCTAGTATGGTCATATGCACCAGTTCAGTAGGTTTGTCTTTTTTTTTAATTCATAGGAAGAAATGATCTGGCATTATGCCTCATCAGATGTATGAGGCCAGATGAAATGGTCGGCTCTTTTTCACTCTCATCTAAGGTCTGCCCCTATTTCTCATTTTGTTTATTCTTTGTCCCATTCAGCCCTATTTTCTGTCTTTACATCACAAACAACTGATATTTTTCCATCTTTTCATTCCTACCTGTATCTCCACCCATCCAATAAGAAAAACACAGAAAAATAAAAAATAACAACTTAGATCAAAACCTTCCTCCTCGTTTTGTCCATCTATCTATATTATAAATTATAAATAGATAAATCGAGTCTTTTGTGCAGTCACTTCTATATAATACCAGAATTAGCCTTGTATTACAAATTATAATGATTTTTTAACATTTATTCAGTGCTCCACAGACACTTAGATGTATAGATATATCGAAATTGGAAAATATGGACTTAGGGACATTCCTGCACTGTTGGTGTGTACCAGTCTTTCTGATGAGAATTGGACAATAAGTATTAAGATTTTAACTGAAACTACCCTTTAATTCAGCAATACCACTTCTAAAATTTTACCCTAATGAGATGATCAAAAGATACTTTTTAATCTTATTATAAAAAAAGGAAAAGAGAATATATATTTATATTGGATTGTATAATATAAAGAAATTATGGAAAGATACAAGGGAAACTAATAATCACTGGGGTGGGACAAGGAAAAGAATGGAAGGAAACCTTTGTATTGTAGATATTTTTATATTTTCATTTTTGAATCAAACTAAAACAAAACGTTCATGCGTTATTTAAGAAAAAGAGCACACAAAAAGTGTGGGAAAAATGTGTGAATAGGCGAATTCATTGTGGCTTACTACAATGACGCTTCATACAATGGAATACTATGCTATGCATCCATGAACAACGACGATGCAGATCCTTACTGACGTGGAAAGATCTTTATAGGATATCATGAGTCATCAAGACACGCATAGCATCTGTGCTGTTAAATGAACCTTTTTTTAATGTTTATTTTGATATCATTAATCTACAATTAAATGAGTAATATTATGGTGATTACACTACCCCCTTCATCAGGTCCCCCTCCCTGCCCAACCCCATTATAGTCCCTTTCCATCAGCGTAGTGAGATGCCATAGAGTCACTACTTGTCCTCTCTGGGTTGTACAGCCCCCCACGTGCCCCCCCCCAACATTACATCTGTTAATCGTAATGTCCCTTCTGACCCCTTGCCCCTCCCTTCCCACCCATCCTCCCCAGTCCCTTTCCCTTTGGTAACTATTAGTCCGTTCTTGGGTTCTGTGAGTCTCCTGCTGTTTTGTTCCTTCAGTTTTTTTTTTCCTTAGTTCTTATAAGCCACATATGAGTGAAATCATTTGGTACATGTCTTTTTCAGCTTGGCTTATTTCACTGAGCATAATACACTCTAGCTCCATCCATGTTGCTGCAAATGGTAGGATTTGTTTTCTTCTTATGGCTGAATAATATTCCATTGTGTATATGTACCACCTCTTCTTTATCCATGCATCTACTGATGGACACTTAGGTAGCTTCCATTTCTTGGCTATTGTAAATAGTGCTGCGATAAACATAGCAGTGCATATGTCTTTTTCAAACTGGGCTGCTGCATTCTTAGGGTAAATTTCTAGGAGTGGGATTCCTGGGTCAAATGGCATTTCTGTTTTGACTTTTCTGAGGAACCTCCATACTGCTTTCCACAATAGTTGAACTAACTTGCAGTCACACGAGCAGTGTAGGAGGGTTCCCTTTTCTCCACAACCTCACCAAAATCTGTTGTTGTTTGTGTTTTGGATGTTGGCCATCCTCACTGGTGTGAGGTGATGTCTCATTGTGGTTTTAATTTGCATTTCGCTGATGATTAGCAATGTGGAGCATCTTTTCATGTGCCTGTTGGCCATATGAATTTCTTCTTTGGAGAACTGTCTATTCATGTCCTCTGCCCATTTCTTAATTGGACTATTTGCTTTTTGTTTGTTGAGGTACGTGAGTTCTTTATATATTTTGGACGTCAACCCCTTATCGGATACGTCATTTATAAATATATTCTCCCATACTGTAGGAAGTCATTTTGTTCTACTAATGGTGCCCTTTGCTGTACAGAAGCTTTTCAGCTTCATATACTCCCACTTGTTCATTTTTGTTTTTGTTTCCCTTGCTCGGGGAGATATGTTCATGAAGAAATCGCTCATGTTTATGTCCAAGAGCTTTTTGCCTATATTTTTTTCTAAGAGTTTTATAGTTTCATGACTTACATTCAGGTTTTTGATCCACCTTGAGTTTACCTTTGTGTATGGGGTTAGACAGTAGTCCAATTTCACTCTCTTAAATGTAGCTGTCCAGTTTTTCCAACACCAGCTGCTGAAGAGGCCGTCATCTCCCCAATGTATATCCAAGGCTCCCTTATCAAATATTAATTGACTGTATGTGTTTGGGTTGATGTTTGGATTTTCTATTCTATTCCACTGATCTGTGGGTCTCTTTTTGTGCCAATACCAAATTGTCTTGATTACTGTGGCTTTGTAGTAGAGCTTGAAGTCAGGGAGCATAATACCCCCTGTTTTATTCCTCCTTCTCAGGATTGATTTGGCTATTTGGGATCTTTTGTGGTTCCATATGAATTTTAGAATTATTTGTTCCAGTTCATTGAAGAAACCTGTTGGTAGTTTGATAGGGATTGCATTCAATCTGTAGATTGCTTTGGGTAGTATAGCCATTTTGACAATATTGATTCTTCCTAGCCAAGAGCATGGGATGCATTTCCATTTGTTAGTGTCCTCTTTAATTTCTCTTAGGAATGTCTTGTAGTTTTCAGGGTACAGGTCTTTCACTTCCTTGGTCAGGTTTATTCCTAGGTATTTTATTCTTTTTGATGCAATTGTGAATGGAATTTTTTTTCTGATTTCTCTTTCTGTTAGTTCACCGTTAGTGTATAGGAAAGCAACAGATTTCTGTGTGTTAATTTTGTATCCTGCACCTTTGCTGAATTCAGATATTAGTTCTAGTAGTTTTGGAGTGGAGTCTTTAGGGGTTTTATGTACAATATCATGCCATCTGCAAATAGTGACAATTTGACTTCTTCTTTACCAATCTGGATGCCTTGTATGTCTTTGTTTTGTCTGATTGCCGTGGCTAGGACCTCCAGTACTATGTTGAATAACAGTGGAGAGAGTGGGCATCCCTGTCTTGTTCCCAATCTTAGATGAAAGGCTTTCAGCTTCTCGCTGTTAAGTATGATGTTAGCTGTGGGTTTGTCATATATGGCCTTTATGATGTTGAGGTACTTGCCCTCTATACCCATTTTGTTGAGAGTTTTAATCAGGAATGGATGCTGAATTTTGTCAAATGCTTTTTCAGCATCTATGGAGATGATCATGTGGTTTTTGTTCTTCTTTTTGTTGATGTGGTGGATGATGTTGATGGATTTTCGAATGCTGTACCATCCTTGCATCCCTGGGATGAATCCCACTTGATCATGGTGTATGATCCTCTTGATGTATTTTTGAATTCGGTTTGCTAATATTTTGTTGAGTATTTTTGCATCTACGTTCATCAGGGATATTGGTCTGTAATTTTCTTTTTTGTGAGGTCTTTGCCTGGTTTTGGTATTAGAGTGATGCTGGCTTCATAGAATGAGTTTGGAAGTATTCCCTCCTCTTCTATTTTTTGGAAAACTTTAAGGAGAATGGGTGTTATTTCTTGTCTGTATGTCTGGTAGAATTCAGAGGTGAATCCATCAGGTTCGGGGGTTTTGTTCTTGGGTAGTTTTTTGATTACCGATTCAATTTCGTTGCTGGTGATTGGTCTGTTTAGTTTTCCTGTTTCTTATTTGGTCAGTTTTGGAAGGTTGTAATTTTCTAAAAAGTTGCCCATTTCTTCTAGGTTTTCCAGCTTGTTAGCATATAGATTCTCATAATATTCTCTTATAATTCTTTGTATTTCTGTGGGATCTGTCGTGATTTTTCCTTTCTCACTTCTGATTCTGTGTATGTGTGTAGATTCTCTTTTTCTCTTAATGAGTCTGGCTAGGGGGTTATCTATTTTGTTTATTTTTTAAAGAACTAGCTCTTGGTTTCATTGATTTTTTTCTACTGTTTTGTTCTTCTCAATTTTATTTATTTCTTCTCTGATCTTTATTATGTCCCTCCTTCTGGTTACTTTGGGTCTCATTTGTTCTTCTTTTTCCAATTTCAGTAATTGTGTCTTTAGACTATTCATTTGGATTTGGGAATGTTCTTCCTTCTTTAAATAGGCCTGGATTGCAATATACTTTCCTCTTAGAACTGCCTTTGCTGCGTCCCATAGAAGCTGTGGCTTTGTGTTGTCATTTGTCTCCATATACTCTTTGATTTCTGTTTTGATTTGGTCATTGACCCATTGATTAATTAGGAGAATTTGTTAAGTCTCCATGTATTTGTGAGCCTTTTTGTTTTCTTTCAAAAGTTTAATTCTAGTTTAATACCTTTGTGATCTGAAAAGTTGCTTGGTAGAATTTCAATATTTTCGATTTTACTGAGGTTCTTTTTGTGGCCTAGTATGTGGTCTATTCTGGAAAATGTTCCATGTGCACTTGAGAAGAATGTGTATCCTGTTGCTTTTGGGTGTAGAGTTCTGTAGATGTCTGTTAGGTCCATCTGTTCTAGTGTGTTGTTCAGTGCCTCTGTGTCTTTACTTATTTTCTGTCTGGTTGATCTGTCTCTTGGAGTGAGTGGTATGTTGAAGTCACCTAAGGTGAATGCATTGCTGTCTATTTCCTCCTTTAATTCTGTTAGTATTTCTTTCACAAATGCCGGCGCCCCTGTGTTGGGTGCATATATATTTAAAATGGTTATATCCTCTTGTTGGATTGACCCCTTTATCATTATGTAATGTCCTTCTTTATCTCTTGCTACTTTCTTCGTTTTGAAGTCTATTTTGTCTCATACAAGTACTGCAAGACCTGCTTTTTTCTCCTTGTTATTTGCATGAAATATCGTTTTCCATCCCTTCACTTTTAATCTGGGGATATCTTTGCGTTTGAGGTGAGTTTCTTGAGGGCAGCATATAGATGGGTCTTGCTTTTTTATCCATTCTATTACTCTGTGTCTTTTGATTGGTGCATTCAGTCCATTTACGTTTAGGGTGATTATCGAAAGATATGTACTTATTGCCATTGCTGGCTTTAGATTCGTTGTTACCAAAGGTTCAAGGGTTGCTTCTTTACTATCTAACAATCTAACTTAAATTTCTTGTTAAGTTATTGTAAACACAGTCTGATGTTTCTTTATTTCTCTCCCTTCTTATTCTTCGTCCTCCATTCTTTATATACAAGGTGTTTTATTCTTTGCCTTTAGTTAGTTTTGGATGGTCTGCTTTCTTTGCTATGATTTTATTTTCTCTGGTGACAGCTTTTTAGCCTTAGGAGTGCTTCCCTCTAGAGCAGTTCCTTTAAGAAGTCCTGTAGAGGTGGTTTATGGGAGGCAAATTCTCTCAGCTTTTGCTTGTCTGGAAATTGTTTAATCCCTCCATCATATTTAAATGATAATCGTGCTGGATACAGTATTCTTGGTTCGAGGCCCTTCTGTTTCATTGCGTTAAATATATCATGCCATTCTCTTCTAGCCTGTAAGGTTTCTGTTGAGAAGTCTGATGTTAGTCTGATGGGTTTTCCTTTGAAGGTGATCTTTTTTCTTTCTCTAGCTGCCTTTAATACTCTGTCCTTATCTTTGATCTTTGCCATTTTAATTATTATGTGTCTTGGTGTTGTCTTCCTGGAGTCCCTTGTGTTTGGAGATCTCTGGGCTTCCATGGACTGTGAGACTATTTCCTTCCCCCGAATGGGAAAGTTTTCAGCAATTATTTCTTCAAAGACACTTTGTATCCCTTTTTCTCTCTCTTCTTCCTCTGGTACTCCTATAATGCGAATATTGTTCCATTTGGATTGGTCACACAGTTCTCTTAATATTCTTTCATTCCTAGAAATCCTTTTATCTCTCTCTGCCTCAGCTGCTCTGTATTCCTGTTGTCTGATTTCTATTGCATTAACAGTGTCTTGCATCTTGTCCAGTCTGCTGCTGAGCCCGTTGTTGGCTTGTCTCATTTCTGCATTATCTTTCCTGACTTCCCTCACTTCCTCCCTTAGCTCTTGCATATTTCTCTGTAGATCCATCAGCATGGTTATGACTTTTATTCTGAATTCTTTTTCAGGAAGATGCTGCATTTCCATCCTTTCAGATTCTTTCTCAGAGGGGCTCTGGATCTTGGTGATTTTTGTCTGTATCATATTCTTCTGTCTTGTCATGTTGACAGGAGTGGTCGCTGGTAGGTGCCACGTATGTCAGCTGGGCTCTTTAAGGTTTAAAAAGAAAAGAAAAAAAAAAGCACCACCAAAATAAAAACAAGCAAGCCAAAAAAAAAGAAGGAAGAGAAAGAAAAGAGAGAAAGAAGAAAGAAAGAAATGAAAGAAAAGGAAGGTGAAAAAAGAAAAAAGAAAAAAGGGCAAGAAATAAAACAGACGAGCAAAAAAAAGCAAGAAATAACAGAAACGAGCAAAAAAAAGGCAAGAAATAACACAAACGAGCAAAAAAAAAAGCCCACCTGGAGTGGATTCTCTAAGCGTGCTGTAGGTGTCGCTGTTCCTCCACTAATTCGCATCCACGGCCACGCCGCTTTTTTTGTAGGTCTGGGCAGGGCAGGAATGAATGGGACGCTATTATTTTCTGTATAAAGTTCCAGCATGGTTGCTCCCTTCTCTCTGCCACTAGCAAAGGGGACCGAAGTTCCCCAGGACTTCCAGCCTGCAGGGGTGAGCCCGCCGGGGCGATGGTGTTCCCTCGCTGGGCCCCCCGCCTCTCTGAGACTGCTACAAATGGCACATGCTTTTCTCTTGTCCCTGGGCGCTGGCTGCACGGTCCCGGCACCTTCCCGGCTCAAAACCTGCACCTTCTGCCTCTCCAATGTCTGATGCACCACGCGATGTGTGTCAGCGCTCCCGGCGCTCCCGATGCAGACCACCGGGGCTGGTTATTTCGCGGACCTGCTCTTTCACTGCCTCCCGGCTCCGAATCCTCTCCTCCCGCCGGCGCGCTGGGCTGGGTGAGTGTTCGGGTGCCGCCGGGTCGCAGCTCTGTATCTTACCGGCCTCGCGGGGTGCTGAGTCCTCCCAGGTGTGGCTGCACGCTGTGCACTTTCCTGTGTGCTCCGATTTCTCTTTTAGGAATAGTTGTATTTGCTGTGTTTTCATAGTTTTATATAGTTTTGGGAAGAGATTTCTGCCGCCCTGCTCACATCGCTGTCTTCCCGGAAGTCCCCCTAAATGAACCTTTTGAGACCTGCGGAGAGAAGCTATCCCTCCCTCTGAACTGATAAAAGGGCCCCATATTATGAAGCTCCAAAGGTTGTCAGTATGATTCTACCCATACTCATGCTGAACCCTGCCTTGCATAAACTTTAACACCCCTCCTTGTAAAGGAATTCTTCTCTCCCCTACTGCAACTCACAATGGAATATAAACAGCATTTAAGTTTGCTTGTGCTTTGTTAACACTCTTTGGGCCTGTATCTTTGTGTAAAGGTCCACTGATGTAATGAAAAAGAACCTGCTTCTCAGCTCCTGCCTCTTGAATTAGAAAATTAAGTCTTAAATGAACTAATGAAAGTAGAGTTTGAGAGACAAGAATAATGATAATAAGTGTGAAGTAACAAAG